>OY755172.1:4801097-4981074 GCA_963576735.1 Bedellia somnulentella | reverse complement strand
ATCCTAGACATTACGTGGGGTGACTAAGGGCCACCACTCACAGATAAACTCTCTGATAGTCTATTTGGCACTTATCTGCCGGATAAACAACAAGTTTCGGTGTCACAGGTCTCAGATAGTAATATCTTGCAGATAAACTCCCTGGTATGTTATCAGTCACATCAAGTGGCTATTAAATTCTTATCCGGCAGATAAGAAACTTTTTTCACATTTTTTTCATAATTTACCGCCACTTGTAGACGGTAAATTATGAAACTGCTTTACCAATGTTCAAATTGTAATAAGAGTGCTCTAATATGGACCTATTTGAATTTTTGGAATAATTTTTAATATATATTTTTTGGCCTCTGCAAGCGACACCAACAAGTCCGTTTCTTCCTGAGTGAAGTTAACATTCCTTTCACGTTTTTTTTCATAGTGAATTATAAAAACGAAACTCAACACAGCAAAAAAAACAAAACAAAGTTGAACAAACAAACACTTCACTCGGTTGCCCAACAGCATTCGCGTTGCGTTTCGAGATTCCATTCCTCACGAAAGCTGTTAAATCGTAATTCATAATTGTGTGACATATACACGGTAACAAACATTTGAAAGCATTTTTCTAAATAAAAAACATAGTTTCTGATTGTATTTTTAAATAAAACTGTTGGTTTTATGACAATTCAAAATGTTTTAATAAGACTTAATTCACAAATGTTAAACCTAAACGGCAGGTAAATTTAACTAACGGGTAATTTATCTAATAGATAGACGGTGAAACCTACAAAATATATCAGCCACTTTTATCTATCAGATAACGTGATGTGTCAGATAACTTTCTGAAACTTTATCTGTAAGTGGTGAAACTGGCCCTAAAGCTTCAAAATGTATCCCTGTCGAAGGTCGTTATAAATCAAAAAAATAATTTTGTTGATGTTCGTCAATTTTCATCACCCACCAATTAATTGAAAAGCGTTGATCTATTAATCACCACATATGGCACAATCAGATGAATCAATACTAGTATATAAACCTGTTTATTTTAAAATTAATTCAAACGTATAATTGGACACGCTTACAGAATATCCAACGATAACACTTATAGCGAGTCCAAACAAAAAATGCTGACTGATCTTAACATGATTAGCAAAGGTTGACCCGGTTACCCCTGATAAGCGTTTCACTAATCCACGAAGGTAATAAAGACGGGGTATTAAAAAAAAGCGGGCCAAAATACCCTCACGCACGGAGGGTCCAAACCGTTATCTATATAGTATTGTAAAATGAATCCATATTTTACAATTATTTAGTGCCCTCAAAAGATACGAAAATTTTGTATAGGAACCCTCTTTAATTATTTTATATTCCATTGATGCCTTGCCTTGCATTGAGGTCTGCCCCCTATCACGTGAGTACACTATCCATACAAAACGTGGGTATTCTGAACACCAGGTGACAAAGTCACGTAATGTTTAGAAGTATTAGTACCTCAGCCAACTCCTTCGGGGATATTCGGCGTGAACGTTTATGTTATGTTATTCCATTATTATTCAAGTTTTGTTCCGAGTGTCAGTTAATTAGGTAATTTAATTTTTATTTTTTTATTTTTAAACTTTGTTTTTATTTAATTTGTGAATATATTATAATAATTATTATTTTTTGTAGACCTACTAACATCATAAAAATAAGTACTACTAACATAATGAGTCTATGTTACTTTATTAAATAAATAAATGATTTATCATTATTATTATAGCGATAAAAAAAGTACGTAAGTGCTGTGTAGTGTCGGCTTAGAATAGCACTACCCCATTTTTTCCGGTGGGTGTACGTAAAAGGCGACTAACGGTATTGGGGCTTTTAAGGGATTTTTGGGCGATGCGGTTGGAGACCCATCACCAACAACCTTTATTTTACTATCTTTTCCCCACTCAACTTTCCAAAAGTGGTTGAGGAATTTTTAATTCCTCAGCTCTGGCTACCCCTTCTAGGCATTTATAGCCGTGCGTATATGTATGTAAAAGTACGTAATCTGTAGAGTCTTTCAATCTATCACGGTTTATTAAGGGACTCCCTCGAAAATTTCACTGATTTTGGTAGTTTTCAAACTCAATGAAATCCGCTCAATAAAACAATCACACTCTAAATAAAATATATGTTCAAGTTCAATATCTTTTCTTCAATAATGACGGATCATATTTCGTTTTCGATAATAACCGACTAAGAAAAAAATATATTTGTGGGGTGCTTTTTTATCGTAAAATCTGATACTGCTGTCAGAATACTGCATATATGTTATCGATTACCTAACATTTGCGTAGACAACTGAGTAATCTATCATTAATATGATAACTTTTCTAGTCTTTTATCCTAATTTTGGAGTTACAAAGCATTTTCCCTAAATTTCAATTTCTATCTTCAGCGGGTCCCTGCGCGGAGAACGGGTGGCAGATGGCTGTTAGCCTTCGTGCGCAGAGCTTGTGTCGGATTTTTCTGTAAAATGCCGCCTCCCGCACTTTTTGATAATTTATTTTGGTTGTGCGCAACATAGTCGCTTGTTTTGCTTTACATTATAAGTTTGTTCACAATCGTAATGTTATCGTTAATTTCACCCTTTTATGTAAATACGAAATTGTCCAACGCATGAGATTCCATGCGCTATTGGAATGGGCGTGAGTTCAAATCTTCTGTCCGGAATATGCTTTTTGTTTATTTCTTTCCACGTAAAATAATTTTGTTTCGGTTATGATTTATGATGATAAATGCATTACTAAAAATACTGCGAATTGTTCTGTTTTGTGAATGCGCTCGTTTTACCGTTTTTTATATGTGTGCTAATTAAAAAAAATGTTTTCTTTTTTCTTTCTTTCTTTTAAGGGCGTCCCCCGAAAAGATGAGAACCTTGAAACGGCATTTGGGCTTCCCCCTGCCGTTTCAAGGTTCTCATCTTTTCGGGGGACGCCCTTAAAAGAAAGAAAGAAAAAAGAAAACATTTTTTTTATTTAGCACACATATACAGTATTCAATGACAATGACATAATTTAAGGAAATGGTTTCGCTAAATTGGGCCTACAATAAGTAATTCTGATTTGTGTATGAGTATACACAAAATCAGACGTAATCACTATTAGACGTAGCCTATTGACAGGCAGGCAGACAGCGAACTCTAAGTAATATTTAGGTACGGAACCCTTAAAAATCAAGGTTTAACCAATTTGTTGGACAATAACTGTAAACGAGTTATGTATTAATTAAAATATCATCGTGTATTTCATTACAGAGTCAAAGGTTACCGGAACAGGAAACTACGCAACACAAACAAAAACAATATTTCAGAACAGCTAGCCGCCCCTGTCTCTTTGTTAATTGAATTATGTTTATGAAATTTACCTTTCAAATCTGAATCCTCTTTACGTTAATTCGGCGGATTTTCAAAACAAATATAAGTAAAACATTGTGAGTTCATTAATATTTTATTTTATCAAGAATTATGTTTTTGTTTTGAAGCTAGGCAGAAATCTTTTAAGAATCAAACATATTCTGCGTATTCTGTTACTAACGTTACAATAAATCTTCCCCAGTTTTGTTCATTATTACGATATGTTTTTGCATTCTAGGAATATTTCAATAATTTTAGAAGTGGGAGATTACTCACGGCTAAAAATCCCTAGACGGGGTAACCAGAGCTAAGGAATTAAAAATTTCTCAGCCACTTTTGGAATTTGAATAGGGGATAGATGGTAAAATAAAGGTTGTTGGCTATGGGTTTCCAACCGCATCGCCCAAAAATCCCTTATTAGCCCCAATACCGTTAGTCGCCTCTTACGTACACCCACCGGAAGAAATGGGGTGGTGCTATTCTAAGGCGATACTACACAGCAATACATTAGTATTCATAACATAACATAACATAACATAAACGTTCACGCCGAATATCCCCGAAGGGGTTGGCAGAGGTACTAATACTTCTGAACATCACGTGACTTTGTCACCTGGTGTTCAGAGTACCCACGTTTTGCATAGACAGTGTACTCACGTGATAGGGGGCAGGCCTATCTATTAGTATTCATTATCGCAATATATACACAATATATATATATATATATTTTATATATTTTCCCTCACTGTTAATGACTCTGATAAAAAGATACGCGCATATGAATTAAAGAAGACACAAAAACCCTTCTCGGAATTTGAACCCAGGACGCTCTGCGTGTAGCAGTAGATACCTCTTCCCGCAGAGGTACCAAAGATTGTGACTCGTAAGACTCAAGATTCAAACTTATATCCCCGAAGGGGTGGCAGAAGTACTAACACTTCTGAACATCGCGTGACATTGACAACCTGGTGTTCAGAGTATCCACATTTTGTTTGACAGTGTACTCACGTACGATGTGAGGCAGGCCTATCGCTGTTTTGTACGAATACGTGACTAAGTATAGGTACAACTTGTTCTTGCGATTATCCCTCACCGTTAAGAACGATTGTAAATTTAGCACACATTATGACTTTAGAAAAGACAAATTGGTGTTAGCCTGGCTCCTATAGTTAGATCAGTAGATAGGTGGGTATTCTACCTACTGAGCTATCACGGTTGTTAACAAAAATTGTTCAAGAGCAGACGTATAAATGGTCTACTTACAATCCGCCTCCCGTCCCGTTAGCGAGTGCCCGCGCTAGTCACAGGACGGGGCGCGCGATGCGTTGCAGCACTCCGACGGCTCCTGTGCCTCTTCTGGAACAAAAATGATTGTATTTTTATTCAAACTCAATGCTGACGTCTTATATCCCTGAAGGGGTTGGCAGAGGTATTAATACTTCTGAACATCACGTGACATTGTCACCAGCTATCACGGTTGTATGTTTTTATAATGGCCAACATTTTCCCCATCGATTGGTTTGATTAGTGCTCAAGCCTACCTAGCAGTGATAGCACGCCTATCGTCTTAACAATAAAAGTCGTGGTTTATAACAAGAATCACTTTTACACTCCCAAAGTGTTATTATTAATGTGTGAAATGAAGCTATAAGTGTACTTTATTTTTTTGGGAACGGGGATCGAATATTTTGCTTCACGAATCAAATATAGAATTATATATTACACTATCTCACTGAAGCGCTGTTATGCTGTTGTTTTTTAAACTATATGTATTAATTATATTTCTAAAACGTATATGTGTATTTTATTTAGGTATTTGTATTCCTTGTACATGTCGTAGGAAGATTTGATGTTTAGGTTTTTTTACAAAAAACCTAGGGATTTTGCAAAAATCCGGATAATTAGACAACGGTTATAATATTTTCTAATCTTACTAGGTTTTTTGCAAAAACATTAGCTGGTTTAGTAAGATTGTATTTCTTTAATGCTGATTGGCTGATTTCTGATTGCTCGCCTACACTTATTCTGATTGGTTCGTCATTGTGGTATTGAGGTATTATAGCTAGAGTTATAAAGGGTAATGACAATACTATTTTTATACTTAGGAACTTTTTGTAACTAAAATTAAAAATAACAATCAAATTACATGTAGGTATCAACAATGAAGTAAGTACGTCTTAATTAACAACCAATCAGAGATGACGTGTTTATGAGGGAACTGCAATCGACCAATCAGTGTACAGTATTCATAAAAACTGACATTTCGTTTCGGAGTCATACCAAACCAACTAGATTTTTTGCGAAAAACCTAGTAAGATTAGAAAATATTATATATTATAAATATTAAATATTAGACCGCCAATTGTACCTCTCTGTAAACTGTTTGATCATATTATTATTTTTTGTAAATTTGTGTTTGATGTGCAACCAAAAGTTATTCTATTCTATGTCACAAAGTATATTTTTACACAAGCATTACAAATGTTCACACATTCTTTAGGTTTGGCAGCTGAAAGTAATAAAACCGATAAACTGCTTATCCATTCCTCAATTTATCGTCAATTTATGTAAAATTGAGGATACTAAAGGGTACAGAAACCCTTTGAAAAATTTTGATCGAGTCGTAAAATTCTGTAGTCGCTAACGAATATAAAGGGCAGGGTCAGAGCTTCAATTTTCATCCACCAGTAACTTTGAAGAGGTTATACCCACACGTTTACAATGTCGTTTATATTACTTCAACATTTCAAATTATAGTAAACTTAAAATTTTAGTTAATTTATCTCTGCGGCTATAATCTCAGCTTCAATATCCGACGATAGCTGTTTTTTTTATTATATATATATGTGAATGTAGATGTTGTTTCATCACTTAAAATCTCTTACTCATCTCATACGTAAGCTACAAGAACCGCTTCTCGTGGCTAACGTATGAGTGGTGCTATTCTAAAATGCCCTTACAAAGCAAAAATTTCAAGCAACATTAAAATTAGGAACTATTACCCTTTATTTCATGATAACAATAAAAGGAAATGCTCAGATAAAATATCCAATAATAAGTCAACTAAGGTTCTATTGTCCTTTTAAATATTTACAGCATAAGGCAAGTGGAACAATGGTAATAGGCTACTGTGATTGCGTTGTACTCTTTTGCAGATTTATGTGTTGTTGTATTTTAATATGAAGTGTGCAGTGACTTGAACTACCTTACCTTTTTTAAAGTAAGACTTACTTGAGGCTAATTTTTCGTTTTTTTTTTTAATATTTTCCATACATAATGGACAAGTACAAAATCACAAGTACATATTAACCGACCCTTGACCACTTTAGCAACCGGTTTTCTTTCGAAACCGTCAGCTTGTTTTAACAAAGCACACAATGCTACGCTGTAGTCAGGCTGTAGTAGAGCACTGCGTAGCATATCTATACTAATATTATAAAGCTGAAGAGTTTGTCTGTTTGTTTGTTTGAACGCTAGGATCTTGGGAACTGCCGAATCAAATTGAATAAATATTTTTGTGTTGGATAGTCCATTTATTGAAGAAGGTTTTAGGTTATATTTCATCACGCTGCGAAGAATCAGCGAAAAATGTTGCAAATATGGGGATAATTATTCATAATTTAAGGCTTCCGCTGTGTGCGCTGCGTAAGTTACCCAAAAAATATGTATAATAAATTATTCCTCTTTAAATGATCTAAAAAAATGTCCGCGACAGTATATATCTATCTTTTAAGATTGTCTCACTATAACCATTTTTATGGTAATAAAATTTGGTCGAAATTAATGCATTATTGCCAATTATTTGCCATAATAATTATTTATCGACATAATATTAATCCTTATCCAAATAAATGTGTTGTTGATTAAGAGTATTTAATTATGAACAAAATTGTCCTTGACATCACTTAATTTAAATTAACATCTTAGAAAATAATACAATACTAAAATTACGTGCAAGACAAGACGGACTGACTGACTCAGATTCAATGCTCAACCGAAACTACTATGCTCATAAACTTAAAATTTATTAAGTGAAAATATTGTAAGGACACTATGAAAAACACTCTTTTTATCATTGCATGACAGAGACCCCAACGTGTCAGTTAAACATTTCATTTTTACGACGTGAAAGTGTACACTTTGGACAGTACGAAGTCTATCGGGTCAGCTAGTAATTACATACGCCTTTTACATATGACGTTCAAAACTGTGCGGATGCGGTGTGAGTAGCGCATAAAGAGAGATAGTGGAAGAATTATGCAGTAGGCATTTTATTCTTTTATATCACACCACTTTTAAGGATTTAATCGTATCTGTTTAAGGCTTAAAAAATATAATGATTAGAAATCATGTATAAAAAAATCTGAAATGTGAATTATAGGAAATTAGTTATAATAAAAAGAACTTTATTTCGGATAATGCTAGTAATGCTTATAGAAGTTACATTTTGAATGTTTCTTCATTCTGTTATTGCTTGCTTCATTACTTAAAATTATCTTAAGATACCGACGCTACGAATCAACTTCTGTCTACATGAAAGGCGGTGTTCTACCCATTGAGCTATCTCAGTTCTAACTTTAATTGATGAATATGATCCAATATATATAATTCCTCAGTGCACAATAGTAATTAAATCCTTGATTATGCTAATTCATTAATGCACTCCAATGAACATCAAAATTCACAAATCAAAGCCAATTTAAACAGCAAATGACCAATAAATATTTTGTTAAACGTAAATATCTCGTTTATCGGTTCGAGTACGCAATTAACATGTGTTGCAGAATTCGAGCCCCGGGAATGCAAGTATCTGTTGAACGCACTATTAAAATTTCCCATTTATGTCGATAATTCAAATTAATTTACATGAAAGCGGCGTCGGCACTTGTGTGCGGCAGTTCTTTTATCATTTTTTATGGTATTTATATACGTACATATACTCACGCCGTTAGTTCTCATTGGGGCAGGGTTATAGTAGAATAATAGAGCATGTATGAAAAGATAGATGAATGTAAACGAAAAAACAAAGTGAACAAAGTGGCAATTGATAGTCTCTGCCTACCCCAATTTATGGAATTTGCATTTGAAATGTTGACTGCAATAGTGACGCTGCCATAAAATCAGCCCTAAAATCCTTAGTCGTCTCTTATGACCCCCGCGGGAAGAAATTGGGTGGTGGTGGTGCTATTCTTAGATTAACGACTCGCACTTGGCCTTTTTGATCGCATTAAACTAACGTTGTGCAATAAATTAATTAGGGATATTAAGATGTGTAGATACATAATGAAAACGAATGTAGTGGTGCAAGAAACATTGCTTTAAATGAAGTAAATCCATTCAGTAGGAGTTGTAAGAAATATGAGTATGTAAATTTATTCATTCTGTTCCCTTATGCATGTCCTGTTTATCATAGAAAATCCATGAATATCGAATAATAATATGATAAATATTTTCGCTTCAGTTTGTTTGTTATGGGTTGGCGGTTTTTGCACCTTTACGTATCTGCCAAACTTAACCAAAGCCGAACCAAAATAGGTTTTAATATATAAAATTCACCGATTGAAAACATTCGGTAGGTCTGAGCATATGTTTGTAACTATGTTTTATACTCCTAAGTGATAACAGTTGTACAAATGTCTACCCCTTACATCTTATTTATATTATATCGAGTAGAAACTCCCTGTAATAATTTATATGGCAAAAGTTTTACTACAAACTTGTTGCTAAGAAGTTTTTTTTTCGACGATAAAGAAAACGGTTTAAAAAGCACTTCAGTCTCGTGAACGCGCATTATCGTTTTCTTTGCTACCAATTGCCAACTTGATTACGATACAATAATAAAACAAAATAAATTAATTTGAACGATCGATAATTAAAATAATGAATTAAGCTGAAATTTATCAATTGATTTTGGTGCGTGTTTGTTTTATCTTTACAACCCTAAATTTGGTGCAATAAACGTAAATTTAGGAGCAAGAGTGTTTAAAATAGGCTATTTGACGATGTTTTGAAAACTACCTTAGGGTATATATTTATTTATAAGGAGCCCTAAAAAAATACTTTTCTGTCTTAATTTTAGCTATTTTATTAAAAAATCGAAAAAGAAAATGAAATATCCAAATATGCCGCTAAAACGCGACTTTTAGCAATATGGCGGCCAGTGACGTCAACAGTGCATAATCATCATTGTTTATTTATTGTTGTTGGTGTTTTAATATAGTTTAGATTTCTCTCTTTTTTATTTAACTCTTACCATATGTGTAAAATTATTGAAATGAGTTCTTATTAATGTTGTGCAGTGCCTCAATGCTCTAATACAACAATAAAGACTCCTACAAAACTAAAGTAATAAATTTTATGGAGCTCCCTACTCTAGAAAGTGTACTTTTTTTCCAATAACATTCCACTTCAGTGGTAGAGGGTTCCTCACTTCGGCGATGGGCCCACATTAAAAATGCAACTGCATGCTTACAGCCACCAGCTGAAGCAGTCCACAGTCCAAGCACTGACAGCTCACTATTTCATACTTTTCTTCATTAACAACCATGGTAACGTTGTAGGAACTAGCCCTCACTTTGTGCTCAGGACAAATCTTGCACTTCATTGTGCAGAACCCAGATTCGCGACGAAGTTGTACATACATAGCCAATGGCATCATCGCCATTCGTTTCTCTCGCTGACCTGATGGTAAACAGATATTAAAGTAACAAATATGATGGAACTGACATAACCTAAAAATAGTCGCACAACTGCGAGAATTACATACAAGTTCCGTGTTATTTTTATGATTTGCCAATAATAATGTAGGACGTGATCTAATATCAATGGTTACGAAGGATATACTTACATTGATGTTTTCACATTCCTCAGTTCAGCAGCATAGAAATCTGGATTTTCTTTGAAGAAAACGCCAACCATTATTGCGTCCACTTTTGGTAGATTTCGACTGTCAGCTTTTTCGAAATTAGTTTCCATCATTACTTTTATTATCAGAACAATCCTAAGCGATAGAAATCCAATAAAATCCTGAAAAATAGTAGCGAACACCAAGGAACGAAACTCTGCTTATACACCATTTACGTCATCACAGAAATAGCCAATCACGGTCGTTTTTAGTCACGTGACAGCTGCATAAAAAAAACGAATTTTTGGAGATGGATTTTGTTAAAATAATGCAGTTTTTTAATCTCGAGTTATTACAAATCGCTCCAAAAAAACAATAATAAGTTTGATGAAATAAAAGAAATGTATATTTTTATTACTGTCAAATAGCCTATTATATTATTCAATGCTCCAAAAAAGGTAGGTTAAGGAAAAAGATTGCACTATTCGGAATCCCTTGATTTATGGTACACAGTAATGTGTCATTTTTATCATGGGCTGTTCTATTTTAAGCATTGAGCATTGGCATTAAATCCTAATTTTGATTGATGATCAATTTGACCGATGTATTAACGCGGCGTTAATAAACTAGTGGTATGCGTCACGTCTAATTTTGTTTTCGGATCCGAAATATTACAGTATGTAGTTATTAAGAATGCGCGTATCCTTGTATGCCTGTCGACTTATTTGCAGCTGTAATGTGATGACCAATAGTCGATGAAGATGAGATGTGCTTAGTTTTCAACTCATCGAATAGTTACAGCACGAGTTTTTTGTCACGTGACAATGTATGACTCAACGATATGTTTTATCTGAATAATTTCGTCAAACTTTATTTTATAATTTATGTAACAAAAATGTCACCTTACTGCCATTCCTTGTGGGATTTACGGCTTGAACTTTGAGTTGAGTTTATTAGTTATTGAGCATCGGGGTACACATGCCATTGATGCCATTAAAGAAACGAAGCGATTATATACTTTTTTTAGTGTAACATACATACATACATATACTCACGGCTATAAATCCCTAGAAGGGGTAGCCAGAGCCAAGGAATAAGAAATTTCTCAGCCACTTTTGGAAATTTGTGTGGGGAAAAGATGGTAAAATAAAGGTTGTTGGTGATGGGTCTCCAACAGCATCGCCCAAAAATCCCTTAAAAGCCCCCAATACCGTCAGTCGCCTCTTACGTACACCCACCGGAAGAAATGGGGTAGTGCTATTCTAAGCCGGCACTACACAGCAGCACTAAACATGTACGCGCTAATTTCATTATTCATCATAACATGGGCAATGAAAAAATAATGTAGCGTTTATTTCTATCCATGATTAACTTATATTTACGTCAGAAATACAATAAGTGAGACAAGAATACCGTTTCTAGAAGCCTAGACAATTCTTTGTCTGGTTTGGTATGGTTTACGAACTAAATCTTTTACAATGATGGGGTGTCGGCTTGTTAGTTGTACCAATATACCACAACTTTTTGCAGGTATCATAGTACATTATTTTGTATTCTATATCTATACATATGTATATGTATTCTATATATATGTATTCTTTATCATTTTTTATTTTCTCTATTCAAATTTAATGCTAATTTGTTTTTTCTGGTGTTGTGTTTTATTAATTTTAGATATTTTATTCGTGTATTTTTTATTTGACATTTATATTTAATTGATTGAAATTGTATACTATGGATTTTATTATCTGAAATAAATTATTTGAATATGAATAGGTTTGTTTAGAGATGGTCTTTTTAAGTGATTAGTGGCCTAGTATTTATCATCCTTTCTTCAGTAAAGATTTGAAAGTGATAAAATATGTATGTTTGTTGGTTGTGAATCTGTATTTGTTCCTTTATTTAAATAAAGTACCCTCGTAGGCAAGATAAGCTTTGTTCAGTCATATATATTTTATGAAGCACTGTTGCTTCGCAAGATTTTTGTAAATAGTAAAATCAACTGGAAACTCCTTACATTTCATTTTTTTTTATAAATAACATAACATAACATAACATAAACGTTCACGCCGTGTATCCCCGAAGGGGTTGGCAGAGGTACCAATGCTTCTGAACTCACATGGCGGCGCCATCTAGTGTCCAGAGAAGGTACCCACGTTTTGCTTAGACAGTGTACTCACGTGATAAGGGGCAGGCCTATCGCCGTTTTGTACGAATACACTGTCACATGACTAAGTACAACTCAGCCATATGGGTTTCCTCACGATGTTTTCCCTCACCGTTAACAACCATGATAAATTAACCACACATATGACTTTAGAAAAGACAAATTGGTGTAGGCCCGACCCAGGATTGGAACTCACGCCCTTCTGTTTTCGGGCGGGTGTTCTACCCACTGGACTATCATGTCGTACGTCGTATGTCGTTTATAAATATAACCTAAAAAAATATCATGTAACATCTATTTCTATTCTTTACTTTATGATTTTCTATAAATCAACCATCTAGTGCTATTCGAATCCTTTTCGTTGAGAAAACATTACTTGAAAACCCATTGAACATTAAGTACAGGCTCACAAACGTAACAGAATGATCTAGACATCAAACACGGTCTACTGAGTATTGCGGTCGTCAACTGACAAATCAATTTACCTTGCGTAATGTCTGACGAAGCCGAATATCGGAAAATACGGGTCAATACGTATTACTGTGATACTTTTCTCGCGAAACTTAGAAAAGAAAACAGAAATCTTGTATTTGCCGTAGATACTCAATTATTACCTTCTTTCTATAAAGGGTTCAAGTCAGAGATTTCACTTAATTAAATTTTCGTATTCATCATCATTTCAATATTAAACATATGATTGATTAACGAATCATAAAATCCGATTGCAATAATGAAATATTAAATAATGAAATGCACAAAGCTAATTTAAAACATGGAAAAAATGGTTTAATTTTTATTTTCAAAACACGTGAATATTTATACGGTTTGATATTGTCTAGTTCTGGTTCCTTCATATTATCCATTATCTTCTTCTTAAAAACTGTGATAAATTAGAACACGACCAAAATTCAAACGGTAAAGTTTGCTTCATTGGAGCCGTATGTACACCTATCCATATAGCACATGCTTCCAAACTTAGCTACGTTTCCGAAGGGTCCTAATTCATCTACATAATTAAAGATATAATATATTTGGAATCTTTTTGTACATTGATGCTTGTTCATATTTCTATAAAGTATTTAATTGTATGAGTGATAGAGAATATAGATTATGGACCGTAGAATTTTGATAATATAACTTTGGTTTAAGTTTTTTAATACATCATTTTGTCAATGAAATATCACTATATCTTCTAATATATAAAATTCACGTGTCACAGAGTTTGTCACCAACGAAACGGCTGAACCAATTTAATAAAGTTTTGCACACAATTGGTAGGCCTGAGAATGACTTTACACCCCTTTTAACATTTTATTTTTATTTAATCGGATAGAAATTCCCTAGAAATATTTTTTATGGCAGAACAACGGTTCAGCTAGTTTACCTATAGAATTAAAAGTGGATAGGAAATAAAAAACTTGAATGTCTATTTCCATTCGTTAAGTTGATGAATTGTGAAGTTGTTGAATATATAATTGAAATAAGTAATTAAGGTGGATTGCCGTGTAGTGTCGGCTTAGAATAACAATACCCCATTTCTACCCGTGGGTGATCGTAAGAGGTGACTAAGGGTATAGGGGCTTTTTATATATATGTTTATAAATCAATGATCACTATAAATGAAACATTTCGGAGAACAGCAACAAGTCGTTGCTACCGAATTAATGCAAAACATATTGCTAATAAAACTGAAAACACTTTATTTAAAAAAAATACTACTGAATCTTTTGAAATTATTCAATCCTAGTGAACTTAATCAAGATAATGGGATGAACCTATGAAATTATTATATTGTCCCTGATTTTTGATAATTGTACAAATTTTGAATTAAATCGGTTCGTTAAAAGTGGGTCAAAATCGAGTTTAAAGGAGTCGGTTACATATACATACGAGTACATACAGGTGAAGTGATATAAGCGTGTTAATAATATATATGGTTATCTTAAAGAGCAAAAGTAATATCGGTAGACTGATGGCCACTAAAATAACTGCTCATAAAGTTGAAACTGTGAAACTAGAACAGTTTCTTTTTTAAACTGAAATATTGTATTTGACATAACATAACATAAACGTTCACGCCGAATATCCCCGAAGGGGTTGGCAGAGGTACTAATACTTCTGAACATCACGTGACTTGGTCACCTGGTGTTCAGAGTACCCACGTTTTGCATGGACAGTGTACTCACGTGATAGGGGGCAGGCCTGTCGCCGTTTTGTACGAATACACTGTCACATGACTAAGTACAACTCAGCCATGTGGGTTTCCTCACGATGTTTTCCCTCACCGTTGACAACCATGATAAATTAACCACACATATGTCTTTTAGAAAAGACAAATTGGTGTAGGCCCGACCCAGGATTTGAACACTAGTCGTTTGCACGATAACCGAGTGTTCTACCCACTGGGCTATCACGGTTGCATATTGTATTTGAATGAATATAATATTTTATTAGAATCACTACTCAAACCCAGATACGCTCTATTTAATATGTGACACTCTCGAACTAATATTCTCAGTTACCTTTGTTCTTGTACCCTGTTCATTGTTTCTCAGACTAACTTATATCGAGACAAATACCTTGAGCATTTCCTTTTCTATTGATATCCTATTAATGTTATAAATGTCAGACTTTAGATGTTTGTGTGTTTGAGGTAAATAGGCTTCTCAATTACAAAATGTATATGAATGAAATTTAGCAGAATGCTAGATAATGACCCAAGTTATAAGATAGGAAACTTTTTATACCGGAAACATTTGACCAATAAAATATTCACGCTTGATTGAACTCAGAGTACCGGAAAAAACGCCTATAGTTTGGTATAAGCAAATTTACAGTACGAAGTCTGTCGGGCAGCTAGTTACAATATAAAAAGCACATGGTCACCAGAGCTCTTGGAAATAACAAAGTCTTTAAGACCCAGATACTTTTTTATTTGTACGACGAGATTAATACGAGGCTTAACAAAGTTTAGATGTACAGTTTTAGCTATTTTATTTTAATATTAGGAGATACTCACGCCTCTATTTCCCATTGGCGTAGGCATTGATTTATTGATCGCCACATTGCAATTTGTACTTTTTTATTAATAGTTGTGAATCTAAAAAAACTTGATTCAAACTTAGTTAATGTACTTTACAGGAATCAAATAAAACCATAGAAATTTAAGTTTGAACTTGCTCAATATTACTGTGTGAAACTGTTAAAAAAAGAGATAAGTTTAAATATTTTCGATCTCGTAACCTACAGAAAAACCAAACTTCAAAAGGCCTACCACTAACGGGTGCTATTAAAAATGAGAGTTCATCGGTTTTTAAGAAAGCATATTTCATTTCAGTCATTCCGAGTTGGATCCTTCAATAACCGTACAATGTCCCTTCTAATAGTGCCACAATTTGTAGCTGATTGGCTCCATCAGCCGTGATGAGGGTGCAGCGACGATTCCACCTCGTTATTGTTGCGACCTCTCTTAAATGACTGCTTCAAGAAATAAACCGCTGCTTTTCGCTGCGAGAGAATAGCTATTCTATCAAACAAAGATTTTTCTTTATAGAGTTTTCACACATTATGAAGAAAGCAAAACTGAGAGTTAGTTAAAACGAAGTTTACCATTTGATATTTATTTGCCAGGTTCGTAATAAGTGGCGATTGATAGTCTCTGCCTACCCCAAGAGCAAATAATGGCGTTTGTATATGTATGTATGTAAATTAACAAGCAACGAGGGTTATAGGGGGACACTTTTTTATTACAATTCACTTGATTCACAGCACATAAAGAAAAGAAGTATCCAATCTTATTTTTGAAGTATCAACTATAAGATACACTGGATAACACAGCCCCCGTAGCATGAGGCGTGTGAGAGCGAGTATGTCATGTGAGAAGTGAGATACCGACAGATTTTGTATGACGAATCTGTCAGTTTCTCACTTCTCATGTGTCAAACGCGCTCTCACAAGCCTCATGCTACCAGGGCAGGAAGACATTACGGTCGTTTAACTACAAAAAGCAAAACATATACATAGTCTTCTATTACACTATTATTTAATCAATTGGTTTAACTAAAGAATAAAAAGAAACGTATTTATAACATTGCATCACCCAGAACAATGAAGGAAAAACACCGTATTATTTTTCCGATAGCCAGTTATTGAAAGTAATAAAGTGTTGGTAAAACAATAGAATCCATTGGCCTAATTACTTCTTTCTACTAGTCACTTCGCAGTGTTGAATGAAAATGTATATTTTCTGACGAAAAGAAAGTGTTACATCCCTACTCAATTGACCTTGGCTGTAGGCCAACAATTGCTTTCCCTTAAGAACCTACGGACAAAATCCTTTCAGAGTTCGAGACCATGTTCTGAGAGCTTTCGCCCGGAGCCGGCTTTTTAACTTGACTCATTGTTTTCATCCATTACATCACTTATACATAGCAACTTTTTGTTTTAGTATTTATTTATTTTTTACTATAAAATAGGTACATTAAATAAATTGATAAAACGTTTTCAAATTCTTAATACAACATGCTGATTAATTTCTTAATAAATCTTGGTTGGTAATAATAAAACTGTGCACGACATGGCAACAAATGGTTTGGAACTAATGAAACTAAATTATTTGCTAGCCCTTGTTATTTACTACTCATTTTAATTCCAGAGTTGAATTGTAAATTACTAAGGCAAACATTTATAAAATTAATATGGTTGTCAGTTGCCTATCTTTAAGATACTTTATAAAAAAATAGATAAAAGAAAATGTTAAATTCTTTATTTTGACAATTTTCCTACTTAACTTCCAAAACTAGCCTGAGAATATTCTTTTTTAGATCTGCCTACTCCTTTTTGGGATGTTTACTATAATAAAGCTAAACGGTTCAGAATTATTTGTCTGTGTAGACTTAGATCCTGATAATAGAGTTGCGATCATATGTGTGTTTCAATTCGAATACAAACTAAGTAGTTCCAAAACGCATCGAAATTCTCACCGCAGCGTTATTATTTCGAAACCACAACCGTAACAGGATTGCGATCAAACCGAGTGTAGGATCGCTGTTAGTACTCGAATAATAGTCTTTCACCGCATCGCTGCTCAGTGTATTTGTGGAACTCCTATTGCAATATACTAGTAGCAGTGTAAAAGGATATTTTGACGTGTTTGCTTTTCACTCAACTAAAGTAGAAATGGAATATGTTTGTAATCTTTCTAAAAGCACCGAGCTCGACCGCAAACATCATGTAATTTTTTATCTGTTCGGTAGCAAAATTCAATATCATTATGCCAGAACAGGGTTCGTCAAACGGTTCGCTATACAGCAAAGACAAACAAATCTTTTATAAGGAAAAATCTGAATCTGTAATGCGTTGGCGGTATATATATCGTTTAACCAGGAGTATAACATTTACGAGATCCAATTTTAGAGTTTTGGCTTTAATCACTTGGTACGCCTTGTGTCTGCTTCGTCAAAATCTTATGATAAAGATATACTTCTGTTCAATGTCTTCCAATCTATTGGCGTTTTATTTATTAGGAACATTTACGCCAGAGAGTTATGTGATAGATAATTTCCTCTATTAAATGTGCACTATTCCGTTACATGTATAGAAAATGACAGTATGCCAAAACTTACATAGTATAGGAAGGAGCAAAGAAAGTATACTATAAACGCAATTCTTTCGTTAATAACAAACATAACTGTGTTGATATATATAATTTCTTTTTCTCCAATAACATAGTCCTTTAGAAATAGAAACCAAGGAAGTTTCTTAAACTCAGTTAAAAAACGCAGTCAAACAGGAACAAAGACAAATAGGTTAATTGATACCATATCCCAAACAAAAAAGGGGAATAAAAGGCATAATTGAAACAAAAGTAAACCGATCCGAGTTCCCAAAAACACGATACATACAATAAATCTCGCAGAGCTATCGATAAGATAAATGGATATCGCTGGAAATATCGGTACTTGACAAAGCATCCGAGTGGCGAATTCTACGAAGATCGACACTCCCGGAGGATTCTGCTTTTATCTGAAAGGTAGCTCTGTTTTTGCAGCTGGGCTTCGGTCATGATTTCTCCTATAATAGATTAAACCAAGTTTATTTTGAAAATAGAAGAACGGACAGACAACAAATATTATTAAAAGGCATTAAAATAACAATGTTAAGACAA
Organism: Bedellia somnulentella; assembly: GCA_963576735.1. Lineage (NCBI taxonomy): Eukaryota > Metazoa > Arthropoda > Insecta > Lepidoptera > Bedelliidae > Bedellia > Bedellia somnulentella. The sequence goes on along the minus strand of OY755172.1, from coordinate 4,962,536 downwards.
AACAAATGGACAAAAAAGTTAACAAAAGTTTTACTTTTATGAAAAAGTCTTTGTTTGTAATATTATTGTTTATAATATATATATATATATATATATATATACATACATATACTCTCGCCATTAGTTCCCATTGGGGTAGGCAGAGACTATCGATCGCCACTTCGTACGATCCTGACAAACCTCTCTAGCTTCGTTTACATCCATCAATCTTTTCATACATGCTCTTTTATTCTTCATACTACGGACGCCTGCCTTTATATGTATAATATGTATATAACAAAATAACAAATTTGCAAAAAACAAAAGAGTAAACGTACAAGCTTGGTGAAAAATCTCCGCTTGGAATTCAAGACATTAGAATGACACTAGAATTGAGTTACATTTCGTGTCAAAATGACTAAACTCCAGAGTTTCGTTAGTTTCGTATAGTTATTGATTACTAAAAATTTCACGCTTCATTGAAATACCTTCATTTTAACAAATGAAATAACCCTCGTAACTATAAAATTTGAATGCCTTTCGAACCAGCAATACTAAATTTTGTAATGGCTTTTAAAGTCATTACTAACAAAAATAATTATAAACTCAACCTCAACGTTCACACCGTGAATGCCCGTAAGAGTAGCAAAAGTACTTATACTACATACATACATACTCGTACATATTACATATTCTCACGCCGAAAGAGATATATAGAGCCAATGTGGAAGGTAATGTTAGTAGAGGACGACCTCGGAGGACACATTTGGATCAAATAGAAACTGTGCTCAAAAAGGCAGGTGTCCGCAGTATGAAGAATAAAAGAGCATGTATGAAAAGATTGATGGATGTAAACGAAGCCAGAGAGGTTTGCCAGGATCGTACAAAGTGGCGATCGATAGTCTCTGCCTACCCCAATGGGAACTAACGGCGTGAGAATATGTATGTATGTATGTACTTATACTACCTTTACACGTTACGTGACATTTTGTGACCTGGTGTTCAGAGTACCCAAGTTTTGCTTAGAAAGTACATCCACATGATGGAAAGCCTTTGCGAATGTTTTATATACGCATACACTGGCACATGGCTAATGTAATCTAATTTTACAAATCAGCCATTTGGTTGTGAGTTTCCTCACGGTTCTTTCCCTTGCCACTTATAACTTTGATAAATTAACGACACATATGACTAAATATTCACTACAAAAAACACCCGTTTCACTATTTTTAGATTTTTTGAAAACGCGTTTTCACCGATGGCAAACACTTATGAAGTTAAAAATATTATGAACCCTTTAAGTTTCAAAAAATAGTATCTGCCTACCCCAATGATAATTAATGGCATACGTATTTAATTACTGATTTGAGTACATATTACAAAAATCATCATTCATCACAATAACTCACTAATTTCTTTGACTAAAATTATGTCTTTGGCATAGTCATTTGAGCATCTACATATATGCGATGTAAATTATCTTGTTTGGTGAAAGTTCCTAAAGACAAAGCAAAGCTACAGAAATACTTACAAGACAAAGCAAAGTTACATAAAAACTTGCTTAGAAATTAAATCTACGACAAAGAATCATTTATTCATCAATCAATCATTCAGTTTCCTCAGCAGGAATCGACCCCGCAACCTACAACTTGGTTCCGTCACTACTAAGCAAACAGCCTTTGTCGCCATACAATTCCAGCGGACATTGCCAAAACACGCGTGTATACAGAATATTATAGACATAAAGAACTATGAAAATTGGGTCAGGGTGTGTTCCTACTTTCGTAACATTAACATAATGTTGCATAGCACAGCCGGGCAGTCCGAACCAACTGTCTTGCTCAGCACTACGTGTTAACTGTCAGGTTTTTACCTCTAATTATGTATTTTATCTCAAAAAGCTTAAATTTTGTCTGTTGATATTTTAACATTGCGCAAATAGATAATTTTATTTTAACAATATGCATATCACGAGAATTTGGCGCAGATTAAAATATCAGGCTCTAAAAGTTTAATACGATTTTATAATCTAAACAAAAATGCAATCAAGTTTCATATTTACAACAAGTGGACCCCGGAAGCCATTTTTTTATATAAATCGGTCTATTCGTTATAAAAATATTACTGTTTAAAGGCTGTGCTCAAAAAGGCAGGTGTCCGCAGTATGAAGAATAAAAGAGCATGTATGAAAAGATTTATGGATGTAAACGAAGCCAGAGAGGTTTGCCAGGATCGTACAAAGTGGCGATCGATAGTCTCTGCCTACCCCAATGGGAACTAACGGCGTGAGAATATGTATGTATGTATGTAATGTTTAATAAATAAAGGAAAGAAAAATTCCGACACCGGCGGGAATCAAAAAGTTTTACATTACAATATAAAATTGCTATAGTAACCGCAATCAAATGGTTATATTCATAATCGACTTTCTTAAACTTAAGCACAGCTATTAGAATGCCTCCATTCCGTGTCAGCAATCTCATGTTGGTTTTAATTATAACAAATCCGGGGAGAACATACTTGGTATAACATAATTACAATCAATTAAGATAATATTAGCCAATTTACAAAACGTTTACGTTATTTTGAAACAATATTTCTTGTTTAATTAAAATAAAGCTTAAATTAAGTCACTCCGTTTTTATTTTTTTTATTTTAACATATATTTACATAGATGCATATACAAACGGCTATAAATCCCTAGATGAGGTAGCCAGAGCTAAGGGATTAGAAATTCCTCAGCCACTTTTGGAAAGTTAAGTGGGGAAAAGATGGTAAAATAAAGGTTGTTGGTGATGGGTCTCCAGCCTCATCGCCCAGAAATCCCTTAAAAGCCCCAATATAGTTAACCGCCTCTTACGTACACCCACCGGAAGAAATGGGGTAGTGCTATTCTAAGCCGACACTACTCAGCTAGCCTACTAGCTATATTTCTATTTATAAATAATTATTTATAGTAATTAGCGACAGTGGGTAGAACACCCGCCCGAAAACAGAAGGGCGTGAGTTCCAATCCTGGGTCGGGCCTACACCAATTTGTCTTTTCTAAAGTCATATGTGTGGTTAATTTATCATGGTTGCTAACGGTGAGGGAAAACATCGCGAGGAAACCCACATGGCTGAGTTGTACTCGTACTTAGTCATGTGACAGTGTATTCGTACAAAACGGCGATAGGCCTGCCCCTATCACGTGAGTTCACTGTCTAAGCAAAACGTGGGTACCTTCTCTGGACACTAGATGGCGCTGCCATGTTAGTTCAGAAGTATTGGTACCTCTGCCAACCCCTTCGGGGATAAACGGCGTGAACGTTTATGTTATGTTATGTTATGTTATTTATAGACTAGTCGTCCACCCTGGTCTTGCTCGGTAAGTATTATACGATCATTAATCAATCACCCTTTATTTGCCTTGCTTTTTTATATGGTTTGGTTATCTTTTATAAGCAAAATAATTTATATAATCGGTTTAATTGTTTACGTTATAGACAAAACAACACACAAACAAATCTAATATTAATTATACATTTACTGATAAAATTGATATATGTATTGCTTTGCAGTAGAAAATCACTCTGAAGTCACTCTTTATATTAATCTTTAAATTTACTTATGGCCGTTTACGCAATAAATGGGTTAAAGTTGCGTCTCTTAACTTAACTATAATAATAAATAAATTGCAGTAAGGAACCTTAGACTTGGCTCTACTTATTTTAGAGATTCCATTACTTTTTAGAGATAAACAAGCAGCTCTATCGAGACTTGGCTAGTTTTTTACAGAATGTTGTCGGTGGGATTTAATTCATCGTCCTATCTATGAGGTGGAGTAGAAGTGGGTATCTACTTGTTTTGAAATATTTATAGATAGTAAATATATAAAGGGATAGTGACTTTCTAAGCCGTCATCACACGGCACTTTCAATTTTTGAGAATTTGATGAATCAGTAACTAGAGGATAATAAAGTAGAAATAAAAACATTGTAGCAAGTTCTGGCTGCATTCCAGCAAGACAACGAAGTTCCGCTGTGTTCTATTAAGAGGTTTAGCGATTTCAGCCGGTTCAGCTTAAACGGAGGAACTCTTACAAATAAAACTAAAGCTGGCTAACACCGTTTCATTATTTGTTCTATAAAATGTAGTATTCAGGCTAGAAATTGACGAAATGCATATTAGTTACTTGTTTTATGTCTTGTAGTGCCGGCTTAGAATGTCAATACCCCTTTGGGTATAGGGCGACGTTTTAAAATGGTTTTTGGCGATGCGGTTGGAGACCCATCACCCAACACATCACATCACCACGAAGTATCGCCTGAAATATCTTTTTAACCACGCAATCACACCCAATAAAAATTTTAAAGGAAGCATATCCAACCGAACAGAAAAACAATTATTGAAACCGGTTGACTATTAACGGAGTATTCACGTAACATACATACAAAAAAAACATACAATCGAATTGAGTACCTCCTTTTTTGAAGTCAGTCGATAAACTTCTATTTCGAATAGGATTTTATATTTTCCTGAAATTCTGATCTAAATTATAATTCAATTACAAACACAACTAGCATGTTCTTTAAGATCCAAAACCAGGTTATTAATCTCAAAGTGAGGAAAATTATATGTAATATTGTCCATAGTTTATTTTGGCGGGAAATCGCGTGCCCAACTATACTTATTTCCGTATGACATGTTATAATTTCTGCTGTTTATTAGCTATAAACCTAAAATGCAGAGTCGTGTCGTGTTTCGTAGCCCGGCGCGCGATTTATTAATGTGCAGCTGACTTTTATCACCGCCTCATTAAAACACTTCTGTAGTTATAGGCTTCTGTTTATAATATAGTCTCGTTTTAAGCTGAGATATTGGGCTATTTGGTTCAAGTTATTGTACATATATACATATGCTCACGCCATTATTTCTCATTGGGGTAGGCAGAGATTTTTGATCGCCATTTTGTACGATCCTGGCAAACCTTTACTTCCATCAATCTTTTCCTACATGCTTCTTTATTCTTCATACTTCGGACGCCTGCCTTTTTGAAAACACTCTCTATTTGCTCCTCAAGTTATGATGTTCACAAACATATATTTTAGGAACAGCTTACTTAAACTGTTTTCGTTTGCTTTTTATTAAAAGGTTTTTGTATCATTAATGAAACAATTCAATTAGATACGCGTTCATATGCTTCATTTAAACAATTATTGATAAATACAAATCCACATGAGATGCTGAACTTTAAGGAGTTAATGTTAAGGAGTTTTTTGATGACCAGAACAGTAATAGTAATAGAATGCCTCCATTGCTCTACAACTAGTATACCACTGAACAATGTTTGCCGTGCCCTTACAGGGCGTCACCTGTACTTATACTGTATTTTTTACAATTTGTAACATCTCATCAACTTGTGACATGCAAATAAAATGAATTGAATTGAACTTTTAGTTACAAAATCTATATCCTAATGTATTTCGATCACGCAGTTATCAGAAAAACTGAGGAGCTATTGTAATACTGTGTTATATTTAGTTTTGTATGTTATTTGTATCAATTATAAAAAAAAAATAAGAATGAAAAAGGTATCGTCTGAATTAGTGGTTAGTATTTTAACAGTAGTTTATCTGTTGTATATTTTTGATGTAGGAGTGGCCCGACCGCTCACCACACAATATCGGAGAGTTCCATTTGCAGACCTCATGTCCTACTCACGGACGCGGAAAACAAACAAGTTTGTTTGTATTTTGTTACGTGATGCTTTCCACTTAGTTTTATGCTAGTCAACGTTTTATTGTTGGTGTATTCATCGCTTTAATATTCAGTGAACGGCCTTGGTTTGGCACCGAATCAGAGATGCAATTTTTGAGCTAGAAACTCCTCAGCCACATTTGGTAAATAGCCACATATGCTATAGGGGACAAGATGGTAGAAATAAAGTATCGTTGGTGATGGGTCTCCAACCGCATCGCTCAAAAAAAGCTTAAAAAGCCCCATACCCGTGGTCGCCTCTTACGACACCCGGGGGTGGAAAGGGGTAGTGACATTCTAAGCCGGCAGAAACGGCTATATGTGTTGTATTTAGTTTTGTATATTTTTTCAAATATAAAAATAAAATGAAAAAATATCAATCATTAAGAATGAAAAAGGTATCGTCTGATTTAGTGGTTAGTACAGTAACAGTTTATCTGTTGTATATTTCTGATGATCCGACCGCTCACCACACAATATCGGAGAGTTCCATTTGCAGACCTCATGTCCTACTCGCGGACGCGGAAAACAAACAACTTTGTCTGTATTTTGTTACGTGATGCTTTCCACTTAGTTTTATGCGGTCAACGTTTTATTGTCGCTGTATTCATTGCATTAATATTCGGTGAACGACCTTGGTTTGGCATCGAATCATACGTATTTAGAGTACCGGCTTAGAATGTCACTACCCCTATCTACCCACGGGTATAGTAAGCTACTAAGGGTATGGGGCTGTGGCGACAGCTAGACAGCGAACTCACTCGCACACTAGCAGCGTTATAAAAAATCGTACATCGCGGTATCGAAATGTTTCTCTAGCTAAACATAAATACTAATTCTAAGTTGGTACACAGCAGGGTGTACTGGTCAGTATATCTTTGCTGTTCCCACAGTGGTGACCCCCGACAAGAACATGACGAATCTTTCTACTACATTTCTCTATCTACCCACAACTTCTACTCCTCGCTTACCTTACCAAACTACTCTACTCACCCTACCGAGCATCTACTGGCACGCTACTCTGCCTCACTGCTCACACGAAACTCTACTACTAGACGGCGAACTCGCTCGCACACTAGTCCCTCTCTACTATTGGTAAAGCTAGCAGTACACATTGGGCCAATCATTGGGCCAACATTGGGCCAGTGTCTGGCCGTTAAATTTGTGAAGCATTCACACATTGGTGAGGTGCCCAGTCTGCATTGGCGTTTCAACAAAGATGGACGTGGAAACGGTCGCAGCCGCGGCAGTCTATCTAATGTCATTTAATTATTTCCTACATGTTGAAATTTTTTTAAAAATATAATTAATAATGGGTTCTTATGATTAATAATAGGTTCACTTTGATAACATTCAATAAATTTTAATGTTGTTCTAATAGCTGTATAGTGCCAGCTTAGAATAGCACTACCCTTATTTCTTCCGATGGGTGTACGTAAGAGGTAACTAACGACTAACGGTATTGGGGCTTTTAAGCGATTGTTGGGCGATGCGGTTGGAGATCCATCAACAACAACCTTTATTTCACCATCTTTTCCCCACGAAAATTCCAAAAGTGGCTGAGGAATTTTTTATTCCCTAGCTCTGTCTCCCCCTTCAAGGGATGTATAGCCGTGAGTATATGTATGTATGTATGAAAATTTTAATGTCTCGTCGCTTATCCACGCCATTGAAGCAGCCATCTTTAATAAAAAGTTCTCGCGCTGCACTACTGCATCCACGGACAGTTGACATCGAACTGAATAAGCCGCCAACGTGTGAACACTGTTGGCGGGACGCGCCAAGATCCTTTGATGTGTGGTAAAAAACCGACACCGCTCCGGATAGCTGGCCAACGTTGGCGACCAATCACCAACACCACCAATGTAGCGCCAAGTAGCCCTCTACACGCTGGCCCAATCATTGGCCCAATGATTGGCCCAATGTGTACTGCTACCATAACAGGTACCTCCTAGCTCTTCGATATCGTCTATCCACTAGGAGGGGAGTACTGTGGCGACAGCTAGACGGCGAACTCACTCGCACACTAGCAGCGTAATCGTAAATCGTACATCGCGGTATCGAAATGTTTTTCTAGCTAAACATAAATACAAATTCTAAGTTGGCACACAGCAGGGTGTACTGGTCAGTATATCTTTGTTCTTCCCACAGGGCTTTTTTAATTGGTTTTTGGGCGATGCGGTTGGAGACCCATCACCAACGACACTTTATTTCACAAATGTGGCTGTGGAGTTTCCAGCTCTGAAGCTCTGACTACCCCTTTTTGGGATTTATGGCCGTGAGTATACACATGTATGTATGTATGTCAGGTATACTTCGATTTTTTGCAGAACTGAATTATGAATATCTAAAAAGTGCATTCAAAAAGTTATGATACAAGTAAGCAATGCTTTGCCATTTATTTTAGGTGTCTGTTCCTAACGAAAAAACACTGTATCTGCGTTGGTTAACAAACTTAAGAGTTAAGAAGTATTTGTTATAATAATAAAGATTTACAAAGGACACATGAAAATTGTTATCCAAATTTGTAAAGGAAAATTATTACTCAATTTAATTAATGAACATTCCGACATTAATGTGAGTGTTAAACCGAAATTTCCATCACGTAATTTCAGTCACGGACTTAAAAGGTTTTGAGGTCTACCTAAGTCAAATAATGAGATCTTAACAAAAGGGTGAAGTGTTTGTAACTTACTCGTAAGTGAATGCTATAATATACGGATTGTTGTTAAAATGAACTTCAATCTCAGATAAGATAGAAGATAATAAGATATAAGATTAGCCAAAGCATTACAATTTACAAACAATGATTTGTTTGCTACTTAAAATAGTTGACATGGTAAAATAATGCATTGATGGACATTATGAGGCAAAATTTAAGAAAAGATTATTAAATCAATCGACAAAAGTTTACATTTGACCTAGATAATAAATTAATCTATTTCAAATCCAATCGTTCCATTCTAACATCATATAGTTGATTTTTCAATGAATATAGCAATATTTCTATCGGATGTGGACTGTTAGCTATTCATAAATGGCGGCCAACTTCCTTTATTCAATCATTGATTACTAACAAAGCTAGTTAGTAAAGATATAGGTTAGTTTTACACTTGAATTCTCATATAAGTTTACTTGTAATGAACGATATTTCAATATCTCAGTAACGTTTTTCAAAGAAACCACGATTGTATTACTACTACTATGGAACGATAAAGAAATTAAAAACACTTCAGAGAAAACAACTATTTGCGGTATCAATTTGCAGTATATTCTCATGAACCAAACCAACACATCAAGTCTAAAAAAGTTATTCTGCGCGTATGCTCTAAAAACTAAGCCGCACAGGTCAAGTCCACTGATTGGATTTCAGTTTTCGAATCTCTAAATGTCATTCAAAACGTTTCCAACAGTCGGCTTTTTCAATCGTCTCCCAACGACTCGAACTTCGCATCACGAACATGAGCGGCAATTGATTTGGTCAGCAGTTAGTAGTCACGTCATTTGTTTTTGTTGCTCTTTTATGAATTTAGGTTAATTAGAAAAACAATAAACGCTGTTTGTAAAATCGAGGAAATGTCGGAATGCCAGTCAATGCACTACAGACTAGTTTTATGGTAAATTACCGAGTACTAGGCACGGAGTTGCACCGCCGCTATTTGACGCCTCGACTGTACATAGTTGTTCAGGAACCCTTTCAAAACCCACCTGACATTTCACCTGAAAAACTTGCATAGAAATTGACTGTCATGAATCACGAAAGAACGTCATCATTTTTCAACATTCCGTGTTCGGAATTGCTTCTAACTTACCTTGCAATTATTTAGAAATGTTCTACTTGTAAACAAAGGTGAAAATATAATAGAAAAAAATAGAGATTGGCTAAGCTTTGGTTACATAGTGATTGGATGGTTTGGCCGAAAAGCCGATGTTGTTGCGGTGTGCTGTTCGCGTAAATCAAGCCGAATGACATGAAAGAAAAGTGCCAACAAAATGTTTGTGATTTCAACATTTTGCGGAATACAATTTGTATTGTTCCCGAAGAATAGCGCTACGAGCGGGATTACTTGATTAATTAATTGCACAGCTGTAACATAATAAATTAATGGGGCCAATTAAAAAGCTTTACTTGCCATTCAATCACAGCAAGTTTATTTACTCTAACGTAATAAGTATTACTGAGGGCTAATAGATACAGAATACGTTCATCATGTAATTCATGATCTAATAGTAAATAATTGTGATTTAAAAAAAAAATTGCTGTGTAGTGTCGGCTTAGAATAGCACTACCCCATTTCTTCCGGTGGGTGTACGTAAGAGGCGACTAACGGTATTGGGGCTTTTAAGGGATTTTGGGCGATGCGGTTGGAGACCCATTACCAACAACCTTTATTTTAACATCTTTTCCCCACACAACTTCCAAAAGTGGCTGAGGAATTTCTAATTGCTTAGCTCTGGCTACCCCTTCAAGGGATTTATAGCCGTGAGTATATGTGTGTATGTATGTATGTAATAGTAAATAAAAGTTACATACTATTCAAAGCCTTAATTATACACAGACCTATTATTGCATTTTTATGAATGTATGTCGGCATAATATTACATACGTTCCAGTATATGTAATATTATTGTTCTGAAATAAAATATCTACAAAAAACAAGGTGAAGTGTTAATTTGATACGTATTGTCTACGAAGCAAGGCAGTGACCTTAAGGCTGAACAATGAAAGCGTGAGCTTTGTGGTAAGATCATATCTTACTTAGGAGGCATCTTGTCCAGCACCCACTTGTCGGTCTGTCAATCGCCTGTAATCAAATATCATATTATCAGATCTCAGTTATTTTTGCGAATATTCTATAAAGATCTAGACACCATCATTTTTGGGCGATGCGGTTGGAGACCCATCACCAACAACCTTTATTTTACCATCTTTTCCCCACGCAACTTCCAAAAGTGGCTGAGGAATTTCTAATTCGTTAGCTCTGGCTACCCCTTCTAGGGATTTATAGCCGTGAGTATATGTATGTATGTATGTATCTGGACACCAATTAGATCAACACCTTTCTTAGAAATATAAATTAGTTCTTTTATCAGCCAATTGGGACTTAATGAATTTATTCATATCAAATATCTTACATGCTGCGTAGTGCCGGCTTAGAATAGCATTACCCCATTTATTCCGGTGGGTGTACGTAAGAGGCGACTAACGGTATTGGGGCTTTTAAGGGATTTTGGGCGATGCGGTTGGAGACCCATCATCAACAACCTTTACTTTTACTATCTTTTCCCCACTCAAATTTCGAAAAGTGGCTGAGGAATTTCTAATTTCTTAGCTCTGGTTACCCCTTCTTGGGATTTATAGCCGTGAGTATATGTATGTATGTATGTATGTATCTTACAGTCCTATAAGCTTAATTATGTTGTTCTTATTTCGGCACTAAGTTACATATTTTATTAATGTTGCGTAATATCTTTCAACAAAGTTTGATAAGTACATGGTATGCAATAAATAAATAAAATAATGTGGGGAGAGACACATTCTTCATTGACGACTCAGGTTCATTTAGATTTTCATAATTTAATTGCTAAAGTAAAACTTCATTTTTATTAGTATTTGCGGTGATGCTTGAATTAAGCAGATCTGCATATTAAATACATACATACATATACTCACGGCTATAAATCCCTGAACGGGGTAGCCAGAGCTTTGAAATAAAAAAATCCTCAGCCACTTTTGGAAGTTGATTGGGGAAAAGATGGTAATAATAAGTGTTTTTGGTGACGGGTCTCTAACCACATCGCCCAAAAATCACTTAATAAGCCCCTGTACCCTTAGTCGCCTCTTACGATCACCCACGGGTAGAAATGGGGTAGTGTTATTCTAAGCCGACACTACACGGCTATCTACTTATTCTATGTTATAAAACATGGATCACGACCAGCCCAGCTAGCATGAGCGAACTTTAACTAGATTCGCGTTGTATAAAACAGTCATCTCTTTTGCACTTACATAGTATCGCTTGTGAATGAAGCTAGAGAGGTTTGCCAGGATCGTACAAAGTGGCGATCGATAGTCTCTGCCTACCCCAATGGAAACTAATGGCGTGGGAATATATATGTATGTATAGTATCGTATATTTAACCCATTTTAACCGAAAGAGTAAGGTTAAAAAAACGCTAGTGCTAGATTTCCTGGTCGCCCGTATTTTTTTCTCAAGCCTAAAGTGAGATATACCCAGAGGAACACAACAAATGTAAGGCACAAAGCTTTATAATAGCTTTTGAGGCACCCAAAGGTGACCCTCTTTACTCGTTACAATTTCAATTAGGAACGCAATCAAAACAGTACGTATGAGTTAAAAATGATTTAAATATTAAATAAATAAAAAAACATTTATTTCGCTAAATCACATAGCTCACCCACAGATAAACATATTATAAATACACAAAAAGAATCATAATACACAGGGTAGCGAAAGATAATAAGTAGCATCATTTCGCTTTACCTACAGGACTCTTTTTTTTAGGGTGACCGTATGTGTTAGTGAAAGGTGAAATCTATAAAAGAGCAAAGGTTGTGGAAAGCCAATGTATGCGGTCAGTAAATGAATTGTCATCGTCACAGATATTTTAAAGCCCTTTTTAACAATTGAATTGTATGATCGCATGAACCACACAATAAGATTTATATCTTACACCTGTGTTATATTAAGCTGATTTTTCAATTAATTTCAACAAACAAAACCTGTATTCGTCAATCATTAAAAAAGTACTGTCTGTTACATTGTGTGCTGTGTAGTGTCGGCTTGCTGTGTAGTGTCGGCTTAGAATAGCACTACCCCATCTCTTCCCGCGGGTGTCGTAGAAGTCGACTAAGGGACTAGGGCTTTTCCATCTTCGCCCTTACACCAATCCAAGGTCTGCCGCGCCGAGGGATGCGTGGCCAGGGGTGAGCCTGGTCGCTAGCGTGCCGCCGTCCCGGAGCTTGGTGCACTCCGGGTACTAAATAACCTTACCTAGTCAAGCGGGGCTCTGGCTAGGTGGACAGTTTACTTCCCTTGCTTCTCGTGGGTCCAATATGTGTTCCAATTCTAATAAACACGGAGGCGGCGATGTAGCTCGCCACTCATCACGCCATGGTTTCTCACGGGGCGAAAAGTGGGCTAAAGAGACCCGCTTCAGTACGATGAATGTATGTGGAGGAATGTTTGAAAAATTAGATGAAGTATGTATGATTATGAATGAAAGAAAACTGGATTTTCTATGTTTAAATGAGACGAAGCGTAAGGGAAAGGAAGTTTCACAACTTGGCAACATCACAGCAATCTGGTCTGGAGTCGCTGACAATGACCGAGCTAGCCAAGGAGTGGGACTTCTGATATCTGAAAGGATGGCTCAGTGTATGAAAGATTACGAATGTGTGAGTCCAAGGCTCCTGTGGATTAAGGTGAAATTGGGACTAGTCCGGATGCGCATAATTTGCGTTTATGCTCCGGACATGTCTAAATCCCTATCCGAGAGGGAGGAGTTTTGGAATCTGTTAGACGATGTTGTGAATGGGTGTGATCAGAATGAGAGACTTATAATGTTAGGAGATTTTAATGGCTGGGTTGGTGTGTCACGCAACGGTTGCGAAAGAGTTTTAGGAAAGTTTGGTGATCAAAGAATGAATGAGAATGGTGAGAAATTGATTGAGGTATGTTTGGAGAGGAATCTTTGTGTTACAAACACTTTGTTTAAACACAAAGATATCCATATGTATACAAGACAGAGGGGAAGCGAGAGAAGTATGATTGATTTTGTGATAGTTGATGAAAGGCTGAGAGCAAAGGTTGTTGACACCAGGGTCTATAGGGGCACGAACGTTGGCACAGATCACTTTCTCGTTATATCACGATTAAGGGGTCTGTGTACGCGTTGGCGTCACAGGCCTAAAGTGTCAACAACGGATTTTGCGAGAATAAAAGTGGAAAAACTGCAAGAAGATGAAAATATCAGAGATGAATATGTGAGAAAATTGGATGATAGACTAAGTTGCGTGGAGATGAAGGATGAAATGGAAATAGAAGAAGTATGGGATGTGCTCAAATCGACGATGGTTGAATGTGCGACGGAAGTTTGTGGTGTGTGTAAAAGGTCAAATAGACCACCAACAAGTTGGTGGGATAAAGTTGTGAAAGAGGCGGTTGGAGATAAGAAGAAAGCGTGGTTAGATTTACTAGCGATTAAAGCTAGTAAACGGATGAATGCGAGTGTAACTGACGATGTAGTGCAGAAAAGTGAAGATGAATATAAGAGAGTTAAGAATGAGGTGAAGAAGAAAATAGAAAAGAAAAAGCGAGATTTGCAAGAGTGGTGTGAGAGGAAACTTTCTGATAATTTCCGGAATAACCAAAAGTTATTCTGGAAGTATATCCGGAAGGAAAAGGGAGTTTCCCAAAACACGAGAGTGAGTGTAATAAGAGATGAACAGGGTGAATTGGCGACGGATGAAAGTAGCATGAAACGGGTATGGAAGAATTATTTTGAGGGACTGTTTGAAAAAGAGGATGCATCCATTTCTTCGCCAATCGACAGTAATGTTGATTGGAACGAAGAGATGGGTGATTTCAGTGACAGTGAGATTAGTATGGAAGAAATAATGAAAGCAATGAAAAGTATGAAAGTAGGGAAGGCGGCAGGGTATGATAGGATTACTATCGAAATGCTGAGGGCTGGTAAAGGGTTGGTGGCTTCTTGGTTGTACTTCCTTTTCCAAAAATGCTGGTCGAGTGGCAAAGTTCCTCGAGACTGGTGCAAGGCGGTGATTGTGCCTCTATATAAAGGAAAGGGGTCACACCAAGAGGCTTAAAACTACCGCGGCATCAGCTTACTCAGCATTGTTGGTAAATTGTATGCTAAGGTACTGATTGAAAGAGTGATGAATGAAACTGATGAGAAAATATGGGATGTGCAAGCGGGATTTAGGAAAGGAATGGGATGTATGGATCAAATCTTCTCTCTAAGGAGCATCACTGAAAAGTTCTTAGCTAAGAACCAAAAGGTGTATTGCTCCTTCATTGATTTAGAGAAGGCGTATGATAGGGTGGTAAGAAAGTGTTTATGGGAGGTGTTATCCAAGTTCGGTTTGGGGAGTCAACTTATACGTGCATTGGTATCACTCTATGAGGATTCTAGTTGCATGTGTAAGAGTAAACGGGGAAAACACTGACTGGTTCGGAATCTCTAGGGGTGTCCGACAGGGATGTGTAGCTTCTCCGTGGCTCTTCAATTTGTTCATCGATGACTGTTTGACAGAGTTGCGTGAAAGTGATTATGGACTAAGGATGGGTGGATTCATCATTAAATGCCTCTTGTATGCTGACGATCAAGTGCTACTTGCATCATCGGCAGAAGAGTTGCAAGAGATGATGAATATTGCATGTGAGTCTTTTGTAAGAAAGGGAATGAGGGTGAATGTGGATAAGACCAAAACGATGGTTTTTGAGAGACAGGAAGATGTGACAGAATGCGTGATTGCGATTGATGGTAAGGATGTGGAACAGGTGAAGGAGTTTGTATATCTGGGAAGTTTGTTTACAAGGGATGGAAAATGTGATGAAGACATTGAAAGAAGAGTGAAAAAGGGTAATGCGGTAAATGGAGCAATGAATAGCCTAATGATCAGTCAATCGGTGTCTGGAGAAATAGCGTTATTCGTGAAAAGTGTGGTGTGAAAGATGATATTGTAAGAAAGATAGAAAAAGGAATGTTGAGATGGTTTGGGCACATAGAGAGGATGGATGATAGAAAATTGGTAAAAGGGATCTATAGAGCTAGTGTGGATGGTAATGTTAGTAGAGGACGACCACGGAGAACACACTTGGACCAAATTGAGAGTGTGCTCAAAAAGGCTGGCGTCCGAAGTATGAAGAATAAAAGAGCATGTATGAAAAGATTGATGGATGTAAACGAAGCTAGAGAGGTTTGTCAGGATCGTACGAAGTGGCGATCGATAGTCTCTGCCTACCCCAATGGGAATTAATGGCGTGAGTATATGTATGTATGTATGTATGTATGTATGTTACATTTGTACATACATATACTCACGGCCGTAAATCCTAAAAAGGTTATATAAAGGTTATAGCTTCAGAGCTAGGAATTTTTTCGGCCACATTTGGAAGTTGATAGGGGACAAGATGGTAGAAATAAAGTATCTTTGGTGATAGTTCTCCAACCGCATCGCCGAAAAATCACTTAAAAACCCCATAGTTGCCTCTTACAACACCCGGGGGTAGAAAGGGATAAAAACATTCTAAGCCGGCACTACACAGCAAACATTCATATACAAACAAAATTCATCAATATAATTTTCAACAAGATATTAATAAGTATTACGTCTAGCCGATTCAATTGACGCCAATCCCATATACTTATTTACGTCAGAGCCCAGTTCGTAATAATTATAAGTAAATTGGAGGCCACGTAACAATGGCTGTCACTGGCAGGGGTGTTACGTAGTATCTAACACTCTACACTATTAACTAGGCAATCAATGAAATAACTAGTTATACTAATGCCTTTTTAACTAGCTGACATTATTAGTTTTGATTGATTATTACCAAGGAAAGTGAATTTGATGCTATCTTTCGTACGCATTACTGAAGGGTTACTTTTTCAGTGATTCAACAGTGATTTTCCATCCCGAATTCTATAATGTCGCGAAAAATGTCATCCGTTGAACGCGCTAACCTGATCAAACGCTTTGACCTATTGCCATGAAATTGCACACTAATCAACCACACTCTGATGATGGTTATGGGCACAAGTTACTTGTGGTTTATACGAAATAAACTCAAAGTTAATTAATAAAACATTTCACACATAAACCAACAAAACCAAGAAACAAACTTATATATTTATCGTACAAACATTTGTCGGATTTTATTTCATGTGAACGAGGATGTAATCTTAATTAGTTTGTTTAGTTTCAGCGTTTTAATTAAAGAAACCGTAGTGGCATTAACGTAAAGGAAGGACTCTATTCAGTGACCATTAAAGCAATAGATGCAATCGGGGGTATCGGTTTATTTAATTCTCTTCATTAATTATGTAGGTCGAGCAATAAATAGCACGACTCGGCCAAGATTGTCAGATTCATTAATGAATGTCACAAAGTCAATATTACCGGGGATGGTGTCCCTGCCCTCATTAAGCTCGATGCATACTCGATTCCAGGAAATTCAATCATAGAAATGGTCTTTGAGTGATTGCATTCCAGAAATTGAGACAGTATATTGGGTCGGGTACACAAATATAGTAGGAATTTAATTCATATATTTTATTGGTATAACTAAATGAATATATTTTAATTTATAAAAATGATATTATTTTAATGTAGGTACAATAATGGTGACGTGAAAACATATCAGAAAACAAAGCCTATAAACAAATGCACCAACAATAATAACCAATATATAACTGGCGATTCCTCCACGAGGTTTACAGCGACCCTAACATCGGCAATCGATACGAGAGCCGAGAATCCAGCAAATTGAGTTTCAGTTCTGTCGTCCTCGATTACATGTGGAATTTCTATTAATGTACTTCTATTTACGTAGGATTGCTTACATCGACATATCGAATACGCCGTGGCATAGGTATAACAGAGGTATAGTTTGTTCTGAACGACCCATGAAGGTACTAACTAAACAGGAGAGCGCACTCACAAAATATGGTGCACAATAATGCAATTTATTACCTAGAAATAAAGTCCATAATCTTTTTAACACTATCAAGTAGAGAAACGTCTTAGAACGAGAGCATGAACCAGAGTAGTATGTCCGCTCGCACGGTTGCCAGACGAGATTAAGTTCAAAGATAAACAAATTCAATCTTATTTATAGGGAGTATTTTATAAAAAGCAGGTTATTAACTATTCCTTATTATTATGTTTTTTTAATTATTACTATCGTCTATCAACTTAAACATAAATAATTTATTAAGTTTGGTAATCGGTAAAATAATTTTTACACCCGTTGTAAATATTATTTTGCCTATTACCAACCTCGGATATACGCCCCCGTCGCTCTGCCAATTGAGCTACAGTGTCAATTTTTTTTTCCTTTATTCGTCTTTTATTTATTAGTAATGATCCCCATATGAGGATTTCATGTAGAAAACATTCAAACTTCAAAAGCCCCAAAACTGAAGCCTAAGTTACTTTTTACTATGCGCGGGTAGAAAAATATTTGTGCTATTTATTTCACTTATATTTTTTATTTGAACTACAGTGTCAATGGCTACCAGTGCAAAATTATTTTATCCTTTGTTTTTTTTTACACTTTTTAAGTAGTGTATATATTAAATAGTTTGTAGTGTAGTAGTATACCGCTATCTAGTTAGCCATCCTTGTTCAGGACACTTTAGGGCGCCAGTGCGCATTCCTATTTAAATAGTACTTCCATGGAACGACCTGATTTTGTCACTGTTTAAATTATCTTTTGTACAGTACAAACCAGACTTTAATATGTACACAAGGCAATCTTGTAACCGTGTGCACTGTCACATGACTCAGGCATTTTAGACAATGTCTTCCATCACGGTTAACAAACTCAATAAACATGACTTTGAAAGACACGGCGGGTAACATAAACATAG
The DNA here is from genome assembly GCA_963576735.1 of Bedellia somnulentella. Classification (NCBI taxonomy): domain Eukaryota; kingdom Metazoa; phylum Arthropoda; class Insecta; order Lepidoptera; family Bedelliidae; genus Bedellia; species Bedellia somnulentella. The sequence continues at coordinate 4,944,179 of OY755172.1, read as the reverse complement.
TTTACGATCTAAATATCCTGATATATATATATAATTTATTTATCATGGTTGCTAACGGTGAGGGAAAACATCGTGAGGAAACCCACATGGCTGAGTTGTACTTAGTCATGTGACAGTGTATTCATACAAAACGGCGATAGGCCTGCCCCCTATCACGTGAGTACACTGTCTAAGCAAAACGTGGGTACCTTCTCTGGAAATTAGATGGCGCTTGCCATGTGAGTTCAGGAGTATTGGTACCTCTGCCAACCCCTTCGGGGATAAACGGCGTGAACGTTATGTTGTGTTATGTTTATATATATAACTTTTTTTATTAAGCTTTGTCCTAGAACTCCGCCCTTTAGAGCAGTTTTTAAGTACAAAATAAGGTAGTCATGGAATGAAGGATTTTTGTACCTTTAAATAATACCATTAACTAGAGGTCGGTTCTCTTCCAATAAGACTAGAAAGTATAATATAAAGCAACATTAATTTCTCGACCATCTCCCTATAATCTTAACCATAACAAAAAGAAAATTAATAATTGTTATAACTAATTAAAATCAGCAAAATTGAGATTATATCTTATCAAAACAAATAACTGCACCTTGAAGATACAAATACCTATTGTTAGTTGGTAAACGTTTCAGCTTAACAACTACAAAGCCTTCAAATTTCTTGAGGATAACAGGGATGACGACTTAAATGGGGATTTAAATGAAATATGAATAAATAAAGGAGACGGTAATAAGCAGAACTAATAACAAGGGTCTCGGTAGCCTCGCCGCAAAACTTGATAAATTTCTGTCGGCTTTTGAGAGTTCTAATTAGGATTTTGATTAAATACTATGTAATTCTGTAGAGTTTTGAACGACGTAAGTTACCGACGAGTTATTTAGATAGTAGGGAAATTTGTAAGCGTGTAAGTGTATTTCGATTTATATAACATCTCTTTATAAAATGAGTGATTTCATTAAATAAATGATTCGTTTTTTAAAGAAAATCGGCATATATTTAATATTGTTCAAGTTACTTAATTTTCGTTTCTTACAAACCCACTTCATTTTACTCACGTTTTATTAGGATATCATTAAATAATAACAAGAATTTTTATAAAATAAGGCATGTAAGATCACTAATTAGTTCTGAGAAAGTTCTATCTTCATATATATTTTTTGCTCAACAGAAATAACTAAAATTACGTTTCAATATAAAACCTAGCGCATATAACGCAAAATTGATCATACTGAAATTCTAACCGGGTTATACCGAGTACTAAATATTTATCAGAATTGATAGCGGTGCCGGTGGTGTGAGCTATCATCCTATTGCTGCTATCAATCACACCCAACTTGATATATGTTTACGATCTTTCGGCGAAGACCTATCTATGTGTTATATAATACTACAGAAAATCGGCAATGGCTTTACATAAAACTAGAGAAGATCAACAATGAATAAAGTGAAAAAAAACTCAAGTAATCATTCTGCCTTCTGGTTTCAAATTAGGAGTTCTCAGATTTTATGCATCACGGGTCATACCCATTAATTTAATTTGTAAGATTTAACATAGTTTGGAAAGATATTGCAGGTTTGAATCAACTGATTATTTTATTTTATTTTATTGAGAAGATTTACAGCATTAAAACTTTTTGATACAAACTTAATGATTATCTTTTAGCCATTTACATATCTTCACGCATAATATCTTGCTAGCTTAAGGAAAAACAGGTTATATTTACTTTATAATAATTAATATGAATATACTGCAGAGAACTTTTTTTTTCTAACTTAAATATAAATGTATTTCATTATGTACAAAACAATATTTAAACATTAACAAGGTGCCTGCTACTGGTTGTCGTCAAAGTACTGCCGGGCCAAACTTGAATTTATAGATGTCACCGTGCTATCAAAAATATCGATATTATTATCGTTAATAATTTTGGATGCCCTAACGATGAAAGAATTTTTACGGTAGTTAGTTTGAAACGAGGAACTACCAGTGGTGCATGCCTTCTTTGCGTCCTGGCTGGAACATTAATGTTGACCCTGGAAGTAAGTTCAGGACAGTCAACCGCTCCATTCAATAGCTTTACAATGTAACAGATGTCAGCAATATCTCGTCTTTTCGACAGTGGCAAGAAGTGATACCGCTTGCATCTACTGGTATAATCCGGAGTTCTAGTACTCGTATGTGCCTTCAAATCTAGAAATTTTAAAAACCGTTTTCGGTTTCCCTCTATCCGATTCGACAATTAAGCTGATTCCGTGCTTCGTGGGGCTCGTTAGGCCGTTGGCTTTTGTTACTATTACGGTAGAAGTCATTAGACTGCCAACTTTCACTTGATCAGTTTAGTGGACTATAGCCAATTCACCATTAACAAGGTAGACTCGAGCCCCTGAGCTCGACATAGGCATGACATAATTTATGGGCTGTGGACGTTCTTGACTTGATAATATATTTCATCTTTGGAGACTTCTTTGTCTAGCAATGAATACGGTGGTTCATGAAGTCTGTTTAATTTAAAAATTAGTTCCTAGCAGCTAGCAAAATGAGTTTTCTGAAATGGACATTCCTTTAGTAATTAATGTTGTGAAATTTTGTTGTTTAGTACTTTAATTTATTCAAACGTATAACCCAGTACGCCTTTGTAATAGAAAGCTGAGTTAGGCGAGACACAAATATTTATATTATTTGTTGCTGATAACAGCCCGTGGGCAATTGGGATGTGAGCCATTTTGGCGCCGCGGTTTTGGGAATTGAGATAATAATTAAAGTGGCATAACTTAGCCTTTGTTTCTACGTACTCGCTACGTTCCACACATTGCTTACTCGGAACAAATTATCTACATTAGGTTTTTGGTTTGAAATATGTTTTTGTTTTACTTGTGTTTGGGATATCTTGTTTTTATGCGTAAAAAGGAACGCAACGTTATTACTTGTTGCTTTTATCAAAATATATTTATTCTTACTGCTATTTTAGCTACTTTAATAAATAGTTGCTACAATGGATATGCTTTTTTTGTCGAGCGATATAAAACTTTCCTACTATGTGAACATTTGTAACTGGCACTTAAGATCTCGCGCTGCCTTAGGATAAATTTTATGAAAGCATGCGGTTCTTAGTTGCATGTTACTATCGGTGAGGATAGAGGTTTTTTTTTAAATAAGATGGGTCTTATGTTTAAATAGAATGTCAATTTAGGTAAATTGACATCCGGTGTCTATTACAAAATCGATTACTGCGAAAAGTCGCTGTCAAGGGCCAGAGGAAATAAAGCAATAGAAGGTAAACATTTTTGAGTTTATGATGTGTTCTGAAGTGAAGGTTACTCGTAAGCTTGGAACTCACTACTTCACAATAAAGTTCCTTTTCTTCAAGTTTTACGAGTCGCGTGGAGTGATAAGCGCCTATAATAAAATTTTATTTCACTTTTATACTATATGAAATGTAGAGAAATTGAATACAATAGCAGCATTATGATGTTGACATAGTAGTAAATATAATAATATGGTAGATTTATTTAATATCTTTACCTTTACCTAGAGAATAAGTTGCCGATTTAAATCACTTAGAAATACACCCTTATTTTCCTCCTCGGATTCATTAATCAGAGATTTCAAATAAGTACATACTAGCAACGGCAGCTCTGCATGCACACATGCATGAATGTTTCATTTTTAATTAGCCTCATGTCCCTTCTCCTCACTACTAGTCTGGATTTTTAATTAGCTGAAGCCTTCAGTGTATGCACAAAGATACATGAATAAAATAAATTATGCCGTGTAGTTTTAGCTTAGACTGTCACTACCCCTTTTTACCCACCCACGCCACGGGTGTCATAAGAGGAGACTAAGGGTGTGGGATTTTTGTAAGTGGTTTTTAGGCGATGCGGTTGCAAACCCATCCCCTACGATACTTTATTTCTGCCATCTTGTCCCCTATCGACTTCCAAATGTGGCTGAGGAGATCTATGTTCTGAAGTTTTGGCTACCTCTTTTTGGGAATATGGCCGTGAGTATATGTCCAAAATAGCGGACGATAGAAATTGTCATTGGAATCTTTTTGTGTGCTATTTCATTTCAATACATTATATAAAGAATTGCTGAAAGTTTTTTTTATATAAGATTTAATACAAATCTGCTTGTAATAAACTTTAAGCACATTCATATTTGTCGATTTCCATGCCAACACCATTTTATGATTTTTATTCTTGTCTGCCAGTCAATGTTGTCTTATAGAATATCCATTAGAACTTCACTTTTTTATTGTTTTAATTTTCTTCTTGCATCAAAGTAACTATCATCTCTCCTTTTAAAATATAGAAGAAGCAAATTTGTGTTACTACGTTCAATAAAAAGTTGGATTTCAGATCGTTAGAATCCTTTTTATTTTGTGTATTATTTTTGTGGACGGTTGGCAATGCAGAGCGGTGCCACCCTAACTTTTCCAGCAATAAATCATTTTTCCTAACTCTGTCCTGCAAAAAATAGTATAAATAATAAAGTTTTGCCTAGGATGCAGACATATGTTGGAGATCCGCTCGTCAGTCTGTGAATTCAATTTAGGTGTTTTTATATTTTTTGCTATATATGCATTTTGGAACTTTCTCTGTAGTAAAACTTTCGATTTGGATAAAACTTACTTACGAGTACATAACTAATTATATTAGTATATGTATGAGCTACATAGCCCAACTTGTAAAGTGGTATTGGAAAATAGATACATATGTGGGAACAGCAAACATATACTGGCCAGTATACCCTGCTGTGCACCAACTTATAATTTGTATTTAGGCTTGGTTCGATAAAGACTTACATACCGCGATGTAGGAATATGAGTGAAACGCTGCTATGTGCGAGTGAGTCCGCTGTAGTGTGTGCTCTAACATGACTCCCACACATATATACATATACTCACTCCATTATTTCCCATTGGGTAGGCAGAGACTATATTAATCGCCACTTGATATACTATGACAATATTACTATTATTTGTTATCATTATAATAATAATATTAGAATTGTTTATTTTCATCACTTATTTCTTCAAACATGGAGTGGGGTAATCGAATCATAGTGATTTCATTGTAAAAAAAGTAAAGAAACAAGTCGAGTTTTTCAACTTGGTAAAACCATTAAATTAAAATAAGACTACCGTTTACCGAAGTATCAAGCGCGAGGATTAGTATCTTATCAATCAGTAACTTCTATCGATTACAGGCCAAGGGTCGGTCGACCTTGAACAGTCAGAACACCTGCAGCTATCAAATCCGTCATTGAGTGAGTTCGAAGAAGTACGACCAGTAAGCCGACTTCTAACAACAGTCTTTCGTAACAAATGAGCTTTAAGTGCATAAAAGTTTTTGCAAAGCACTTTTACTTGAAATTGTTGCTTATGGAATATTTAAGGTCAAAAAAACGGTTCAAAACCTCCTATCGAGTCATTAAAAGTAAATTAAGGATGACAGTCGCATTGATATCTTAGATGTGATACATGAGGCCAAAGATATGTTTTTAAAGGTAAAAAAACATTCGTCAAAAATTTCTCATTAGTTTTTTTTTAACATCCAAGTATCTTAATAATGAGGGAAAGTATTATTTATTAAAGTATTATAAGTATTTATTAATGGCACGACTAGATATTATTCAACGGCACTGAATTAAAGAGGCAGTTGTATATAGCGGTTTTGGTAAGTTAAAAATTATAAATGGCACGTTTAATAACTAGATCAGCAGTTAAAACTAAGCAGTAAAGTAAACAAAAATGAGTAATAAAAAAATAATGAAATGGATCAGTGAATATATAATTGAGTAGGAAAATAATTAAATGGGCGGTAAAAAATATTGAACGAGCGGTTACGCGTGGGTAGTAATAAATCGGAATTTGTCGGTAAGAAATCTCATTCTAAGCAATTCTATAAAGTAAGTAAGCATATAGGCATGCATCAGGCATTTAGGGCTCGCTCCGTTGCGCTACGCTCGCTCGTTTTATACATAATCTAATCTAACCTAACCTAATTAAATGTGACCACCTAACTTTTCTTTGTCTGCAGGGAGCTTTCGTCCCCCGACCCCCCCAAGCAGGGGGGCTCTGCCCCCCTGCACCTCCCGACATGCAAACAAGCGAGCAAGTATACATACAAACAGGCATGCATCGTTACGATCTGCCGAACTATTTATCATTTTTACCGCCCATTTAAATATTGGACTACTCAATTACACTGGAAAACAGCATGTCTGTTGCATGAGATTTTTTTACATTACAGTTACAGTTTTTCCACGCTGATTTCAAAAATATATGCCGTTTTTATGTAGCAGCTCTAGTTTTGGAGTTACGAAGTGACAGGGTTTTTCATTGAAAATGCACATAGTTTAAGTTTAAAAAAATTATGAAATATATTTATTCTGAATAAAATTTCCTTTTTTTGGACTTTCTAGAGTGAGATGTATTATGAGTACTATTTTGAATGCTCCAACAATAATCTGCCATCATATGTTCATTCCAGTACCCCTGATACCTCTCCTCCATAGTGCGAATATCCTGGTGAAAGCGCTCTCCTTGTTCCTCGCTTAGGTCACCTAGATTTTCAGGAAAATAGTCTAGATGGCTGTGAAGGTAGTGAAGCTTAATACTCATGTTGCATCCAAGCCGCTGGAAGTGTATCAGCAACTGTTCAACGTGCTGAATGTAGCCGTCAGACTTCCTATTGCCCAAAAAATTTCTCACTACCCAAACAAACTCTTCCCATGCACATTTCTCGACAGCTGTCATATAGTTGTTAAAATTTTTGTCATCTATCAACTTCCTGATTTGTGGGCCATCGAAAATACCACCTTTGATTTTCTCACTACTCAATTTTGGAAACACTTTTACAATGTATTTGAAACATTCGCCATCTTTGTTAAGACCTTTTACAAACTGTTTCATCAACCCCAGTTTTATATGCAAAGGAGGCAATATAATTCGGTCTCTGGATACTAGTGGAGCATTAATTACATTTTGCTTACCGGGAACCAAAGCCTCCCTGGAGGGCCAGTCTCTTTTTGTCCAGTGCTCAGCTTTAGCTCGGCTGTCCCATAAGCATAGGAAACAGGGATATTTTGTGTAGCCACTTTGTTGGCCCAGGAGAAAATTTACCATTTTCAAATCAACACATACAACCCAGTTATGTTCCTTGTACTTGATTTTGTCGAGAACTAAAGATATTGTAGGATATTCTTCTTTAGCCTTTGTAGAATGAGCAATAGGCAAGGAACCAAGTTTGTTACCATTATGTAAAAGTACACATTTCAAACTTCGTTTTGACGAATCAATGAACAACCGCCACTGATTTGGATTATACTCTTTTAATCCCATTGCAGTCATTAGGCCCGGAATATCAGTACAAAACACAAAATTATCTTTTTTGGTAAAGAAAGGAAGTAAATCCTTTTCCCTGTTACGGTAGTACGATATCTTCGTTTCTCTGGTCAACAAATTTCTTTCTTTCAATCGGGAAGCTAAAATTTCTGACGCCGTTTTAGAGAGTCCAAGGTCCCTGATCAAGTCATTTAGATCATCTTGATTTAGTGGTCGGGGACTACCGTAGCAATCAAAATCACTGTCGCTACCACTGCCGTCATTTTCGGTTTGTCCGCTGCACTGGTATGGATTTTCCGAAGATGTAGATGGCTGCTGTGGTGTTGATGTGTCACTAATACTCAAGACTGGTCTTATGACAGATTTTAAGTTTGGATATATCCACTTAGAGCAATTTTTATGGTTTATTCCTATGATTTTCGTTACACAGAAATAACAGTCGTCATGATGGTTGGATGGTTCACGCCAAATCATAGGAGCTTTGTACTTAAAAGTGGGTCTTTTTTTGTTTGCCCACAGTCGTAAAGATTCAACACAACTTTTACATGCCAAACTTGGTATCCAAGGTTTAGCGTTTGACGGCAACGGGAACCCAAAGTAGTCGAAGTATGCCTTTTTCACAAAGTCCGACACATTTAAACGAAATTTTTGGAACATATATTGTCCACAAATAACACAAAAACAATCAGGATTATTTAAACACGTCCTTCTTGAGGAAGACATAATGAAATTTATAGAGGAACTACTTAAGTTACACCGCTGTTGATAGAAACTACCGACTACTTATGTAAATTCGAGACGGTACCTGTATCTCACTAACTAGAGCTGCTACAAAAAATCCGAGGGTAGATTTGAAATCAGCGCACCCAAATTAGTAAACAACAGTAGAAAAAATTCATGCAACGAAAAAAAAGTTTGATTTTGTTTTTTTGTGTTATTTTTAGAAGTGACATTGTATGATAAAATAACCGACTAATATATTTTTTATTACTGTCTATGTTTTACTGTCGCAATAATTATTCAACCGCTATTAAATTAAATAACTGCTCAATATGTTTTTCAACTAATCATAATAACATCTCGATTTTTTAAATAACAGCTCAAAAAATTAGTTCCCTTATTCAACTACTACACACTATATTTTCGGAACAGTCTTAATTTGCAGCTTATACACACCACAGACATAATTACAGTATATTAGGGTAAACAGTAAATACTGCGAGCTATACACGTGTAAAATTTTTCATTCATTTGAAAAGCAGGAGGTTTTCATCATAGCTAAGTGGCAATCGTAATTGATTTTAATGACACTCGTGTGCTCAATTAGTTGATCAAATGGCAGGTGACAGACAGACAGTATTACACAGAGCACTCGGCAACAAACTACTAAACCTAATGAAGAAACTTTGTTGGTTGACGCCCGATTTCTGAATTGAGAATTCAAGCTGAGAACGACTTAAGTATCGTTTTGTCTCATTCAGTTGTTAAGATTTCAATGCGACAGAACGATACTTAAGTTGTTGTCAGCTGGAATACTCAATTCAGAAACTTAGTGGGTTGAGTCACGTTTCGTCTATTTAATTCAGCTAACCAAAACTCTTTAACAGCACTTGTGAGAGTTATTCGCTCTCCGGTCGATAATTTATATTCTCATGGCGCTACTAGATTAGAAATTGAAAGCGGAATGGACCGTGTTATTGAATGAAGCATTAAAGGCTTTTCTTTCACTAGTTTAAAATTTTACTATGTTAAAATTATACGGCTTTCCGAAATGACTAACTGAACTGATTGATAAAACTATGGGATATTAGTACAATACTAATACACACACCATTATTCCCATTAGGGTAGACAGAGACTATCGATCGCCACTTAATATGTGATTTTGAAAGCAATACTTTACCCATAAACAGGACTGTTAACACAATAAAAAAATTGCAGGAGTTAAGAATGTATATTATACAATGAGAATCAGGAAAAAGAGTTTGATATCAAGAAATGTTTTAGTTATATTTCTTCCGTTTTTCGGAGGGTAAGTAAAGCCGTTGATCCCGGATCATATCACTGAATTATTCGTGAAAATCTGCCATCCCCTACAAGGCGATCGTGGTGGACTACAGCCACATCTGCCAATTCTGAGAAAGCTGGAGCCCCTCTACGGAGTGTGGTGAACTTAGTTGCCTCGTGCCATCTGAATGGCATAGAGATCGGGTTTTGTTTTACTGTGCCAAGTCACACGAGTGGTTGGCCAGTAAGTCTGTCGTTTCAAATTTAGTATAATACAAACTTAATATATATATATATATTGAGTTGTATATCGTAAGTATATCCTCGAAGGGGTTGTCAGAGGTACTAATACTTCTGAACATCACATGTCATTTTCACCGGGTGTTCACAGTACCCAAGTTTTGCTTGGACAGTGTATTCATGTGATATACCTATTATTATTATTATATATTAAATATTTATTATTACTCCAGTGAATTCACAATTTATTGCAAAGGTGAAACGGATTATATTGGAACCGTTTATAATTTTCGATTATAAATAAACACCTTAGCTTCAACTCACTGTGACCTAGTTTAATTATTGAGTAATTCGGTTAACTTAGCTTCATATGGACTTTCACGGCTGCTAAATATCAACCCTGTCAATAAAATGTACGTTTTCGAACGGATAATTTTTGTAATGAATAATAACAATACTCGATATCTTTCGTACTTGGAAGGTTTGGAACTAGCATTATTTTTATATACACGAATATAAATGGGTATGGCCTAATTTAGGAAGATAATTCTTATTTCCTAAATTAATTGTAATGTTTATTAGGCGTTTGTTCCATTAAAGATATTCAGTTAGCATTTTATTGACGATTACATTTGCTTAAATTTTGGTACCTAGGGTCGTTAAAATTTGTATTCTGCTGATGGATCGCCCCAGCTTGGCAAGGGAAGCGTTTTTTTAATATGTAAGGTTTTACAGTCACTGCTCACCTCTTATGAAATTTTGCGTAATTATATGTTACTTAGAGTTAAATATGGAGGTTTTAGGTTTCTAATAATGACGGTTTTTTTTAAGTCGTTTGAGGTATTTTGTAGCTTATTCATTACACACAAATAAATATAGTAAGTATAGAGGACACGGACTCTTATTATTATTTCTTATGTGAATTCACGCCTACTAAATCTAGCTCAAGGTCTCGGGGACAATAGCAAATACCACCCCCACACGGTGATGTTTATATTTAGACCAGCAAACAAACTAATTGATTCAGGTTTTTCACCAATCATGCCGAAATTGTTAGAACATTTTAGTTCGCAAAACCATAATCCATTTTTTAACAGATATCAAAAAAACTATCACGAAGGAAGAATATTAAAGTATATGTTATTTTTAATCCTCAGTTCCAAAGAGATTGGCCTGATTGCCCTTTTGTTTTTCAATGCTGATTTTATGGGCAAACCGCCAGCCAATTGAAACGTTGCGATATCTAAATATACAAAAAATATAACTGTATAAAACTAGTATGATTCTGATTTATTAGCAAAGCAACTAAAAATCTTATATACCCAGCTCTTGTAGCATAACCTCATTTTATAGAAACACTTTTAGTAGACATCTTTCAGCAAATGAGGAAGTTATTGATTAGCCAGTTTTTCTAGCACCATCCATAAGGAAACTAACGATACGCCCGTGTCTGCATTAATTTTTACAAATCCATAAACTAGCTGCAACTAAAACAGTACTTTCAATTATTATCGCATAAAAGAAAGCGGCTAATAAATTTCGTTTATTGAGGTGAATGATCTCTTGCAATAAAAATAATTATTGGCACATACATACATATACTCACGGCTATAAATCCCTTTACGGGGTAGCCAGAGCTTTGGAATGAGAAATGCCTCAGCCACTTTTGGAAGTTAATTGGGGAAAAGATGGTAATAATAAATATTTTTGGTGACGGGTCTCCAACCACATCGCCCAAAAATCACTTAAAAAGCCCCTATACCCTTAGTCGCCTCTTACGATCACCCACGGGTAGAAATGGGGTAGTGTTATACTAAGCCGACACTACACGGCAAAATTATTGGCACAGTAGGATACAATTTAGAACAATTGGATGTAAAGAATTTAATAAATTGAAGATTAGTTTATTCTGACAATACAGTTCTTTGTGAATTCAAGTCACAAATCACAAAGCTCGTAACTAGGCTTAGTTTAAAATTGAATCATCATCGCCATAACAGATCATATTTGACCTCAGTGAGAGGGCCAAACAACCTTCAAAAGGGGTAACCCTAGGCGATAGTTCGCCATGCTTACCTAGCGTGTTTTAGTTGACTTTTATTAGATAGAAACAACATGGTTTTTAAAATACAAAACTTATTGACAACACTGAGCTTAAAACCATTAAAAAACTTTACGGATAGCGTGAATGCAAACCAGGTAAAAAGTTCAGAAACATGAACAGCATTTCAGTTGAACGTTAGTAAAACATTGCTTGTAGTAACGCAGAATTATATTGTACACTGCGGTAGTACCTATGTGCACCGCAACAGCCCAGCTCGTAAATTACTGACAGCCTTATCGTTCCTTCGACGACATTTGGGACCTATCCATCGCTATAAATCACTTTTTAAATGGCAATCTTATACTTAGACCCACATTTCTGTTGACCTATACTCGGTGAAAAGTATAGATAGGTATAAATACAACCGGGTGAGACTGTATTGACTTATTTTAATATATTTATTACATAATAACGTGTGAAATTGTGTAAAAAGGGAAGATTTGTGAGTCAAATTTCACATTTAACTTCATAAAAGCTGATTAGCCCTAATTTCATACCAATGCATATACTTAATCATCGACCAACTTTTGAAACTATAATTTGGAAACGCAATTTAAACACTCAAGATATAAGATGATGCGACATGATAGTCCAGTGGGTAGAACACCCGCCCGAAAAACAGAAGGGCGTGAGTTCCAATCCTGGGACGGGCCTACACCAATTTGTCTTTTCTAAAGTCATATGTGTGGTTAATTTATCATAGTTGCTAACGGTGAGGGAAAACATCGTGAGGAAACCCACATGGCTGAGTTGTACTTAGTCATGTGACAGTGTATTCGTACAAAAACGGCGATAGGCCTGCCCCCTATCACGTGAGTACACTGTCTAAGCAAAACGTGGGTACCTTCTCTGGAAACTAGATGGCGCTTGCCATGTGAGTTCAGGAGTATTGGTACCTCTGCCAACCCCTTCGGGGATAAACGGCGTAAACGTTTATGTTATGTTATGTTTATTAACTTCTATCCAAAATAATATGCTAAAAATAAAGCTATAAAATCTGGGCACTATCTATTCTCGGCACAATGTTTGTCGTCGTGTTGCAATTAGAAATAAATCGCCGGTGCACAGTTACTTGCTGTTATTGTTAGATTTACCGACCAACTTCCAGCTAGTACGACATAATTCTCTTTTTAATTTTGTTTGTTGTAGTTGATACGCCGAGGAGCTCAACTAATCCAATAAAGAACAACTCCAAAGAATATCTTTAATTTCGCAACTTTATAGTGTTTCTAAATTTTGTTACTGCTCAAGTTTATTAGAATTAATTGTAGAAAAGAAACAAGTTGAGAGTGGTAAAGAGGTGAACTTGAATTGGGAGGGTTTTTTTAATGTATATTTGTTATAATTATAACGAATTATAGCATAATTTGAATTGATTTGCATCACTTGTGACTAACGAGCAGACAGGACAGCCATAAAAGGATCCCACTAATCATGCCAATATACTCGAGATAATCATAATCATAAACAGCACTTTACTGTTAAGAGGCATATAAACAATAATTTAATTGGGTTTTGAAACGAATTCACTAAAAATAATATATTTTCAGTTTAATAATCAAGTAAATATAAGCCTTGTGTTTCGTTCTAGTTGATTGGTTCAGTACACATATTTTTCATTAGAAATTATCTTGTTTATGAAAAGCTCAAGAACCCATATCAGAAGTCAACAAGCGAATAATTAATTCACGAGTATCGCGGTTTAGATCGTAGATGATTAATTTATTACAAACAATCGAGCCAAATCAATTTTTGGGTGAACCGGCAAAGTATCGCTATCTGATTCTGTGGGTATATGTGTGTAGTTATCTGAATGCCAGTCCTATTTCATTAAATAGATACACAGCACGACTGTTTTAGGAGTAGAATTAATTTTAATATGTGTATGCTCGAACATACATACATACAAATACTCACGGCTGTATGTCCCTAGAAGGGGTAGCCAGAGCTAAGGAATTATAAATTCTATATTCTATATTATGAGTCTATGCTCGAAATTGATCGGTACTCGCTAGAAGACGCTCTAAGAAAACATAAATGATAAAACTTTGTCAACTCTTGAAACTTAAATTGTTTGTCAATATACTATCAAACTTGACGAATCAATAAGCCAAATTGATGGTGATAACCCATGATCAACAAATCAACCTGTTAACTTGGGAATTTTGTAGCCGATTTTGAGTAGGATACTGACACATTAATTAAGTTATTAATATCTCTATCAGAGGAACTTGTTTCTTTAAATGTTCAAACCCTAATCGATTTAAGCGATTTTGTGTTTAATTTAACGTGAGTATTTTATATGTTTTGTTCAGCTGTATGTTGTTATTGATATAAATATCCGTGGTTAAAAAATGAAATAGATATGCCGGTGCCTTATATTAAAATAAATAAAATACGTATTTCCAAACATTCAGTAAACTCTTAAACTAGTCAGGAATAACTAGGTTACCTATAAACTAAAATTAAACAAAAAATACGGACTGAAAAACTTTGACGTGGTTTATAAAACAGAAAAAATAAAAAGACATAATTTTAATCCGATTACTAGGACAGTAACGAAGTTTTTATACAAATTGAGTATTATAAAAACTGGATAGGGGAAACTTTAAGTAAACAACAACAAATATTACGATTCAAAAGTTTCTTCGTGAATGGGACTATTTTGGATAGGGCGGGCGGGGGCGGTGGCGGGCGGCGGGGGGTGCGGTGACCTCGCCGACCATAGACACCTGCAACCCGCGATTTATTATCTATCTGCTCCATTTACATTTTTAATAGTCAACCTACAAGGTACGGCTTTTTATAAACTACCAATATCTGTTAATAGCTCTGACACTTAGTGCTTGAGAGCACGATGTTGGGTGTTCGTTTGAGTTGCGTTTTACCGATTCTACCTAATACTGTCGTATAAGGAATTTGAAATGTTGATCTACTTGAATTTTCAGTAGTTATTATGGTGATGATAGGCTACCAACCTTTTTTATGATGTAAGTATTATTACTGTGGGAGAAATGCGGAAGAAGAAGGTCGCTTGAGATATTCACATGAATGATGAATCGTTTAAAACCAAATAGATTTTAAATATTTAATGGAATGTGTATACGGAAAGAGCATACAGATCCAACAAGAAAAATTACAAAACATCTAGCAGTAATATATGAATGTTTGCCTTTAGCTAGTGCCGAATCTATGAGCACCAAACTCAGCAAGTTTCCTAAAAACTAAATCTGCATGTTACTTTATGATATAGGAAGGAATATTTTGTTTATGTAACATAAACGTAAACGAAATATTGGATTCCTTTCTCCACAGCCATCAAACAATTTTAAACTCGCATATTGTCTGTAAGTAATGAGGAAATTTACCGTGAGCAAATTGCAAGCTCAGTAGAGGAAAATACGATTTTCCTGAAAGCAAATGCTTCTTGAAACGTGATTCACGTTCGCGCCTGCCTTTAATTTTGGCAAACTTTTTCGCCCACACGAAGATGCATATCGCACCGTGACGCTTCTTTATCGAGGAATAAATCCACCGATAAAGTACAATTTATTGGATTTTATTTATATAGGTTTACATTATTGTGTTTTGGGATTGAAATGAAAGACATTTTTTTCGATACTTATTCCAAAATTAAATGAAAATCGGCTAAAAGCATGCTATGCTAAAAGTAGGTTTTCTACGAGTAGAAAGAAAGTAGTAGTATAAAAGTATATTCGAAGATTTTGTTTAGTGACCTGGTCACATAATATTCTTAAAAGTAACAGTAGGTAAAAGTGTATGGTGAACTATATTTAATCATCAATGTGAGTTTTTTCTAAACATGTAGTAATGTATTTTGATACAAATTAATATTATTTCTAATAATATTAAGTTACTTAATATATTTCTTTATTTTTATATTAACCACCAGATTATTTAATTAATGCTGTAAGAGTTAAACTAAGTAAGTAAACATGTAAAAGCTGCCTAACACACATATTATATCGGCTAAAATCTAAAATGAGACAAAAAAAAGAAAACAAACGAAAAGACTTTAACCCAAAATAAAGTTAAATCAAATATTACCAGTCACAACTACTGAACCAACTCACTAATACACTAGTAATGTTACGGGCCCGCTTAATAGACATCTTACGATTTTTCATACAAAAGCTAAATCCCATGACATGTTTGGCTTAAAATAACTTTGCTATGTGACCTTGTAAGTATTATTTTTGTGTACTCGTAACTGCGACCAGGAAAAGGAGGAAATAGAGCCTTTTTCTACCAACACAATGATTTACGATGACTTGTGAGGAAACATTGTTATTGAGGATAAAAGGATGTATTCGTATACATCAAGCGAGGGTCTGAATGAAGTTGTGATTGGTTAATGGATACGGATTTATTGTATGTCTAACTGCAGAAACTACTATATGTGAAATTAATTTATTATATTTACTAAATCTTGCAGATAATATTTTTAAGTATAAATGTATTGTATATTGGTATATTGACTTTTATTGACTGTATTGACTGCACCATTAATATTATTCGTCTCATTTCTTTTTTCAGTCTTTTAGTAAGTCTAAGTAACCACTTATCTACTGAGTTTTGTTGTGTTTTACAGCATAGTGTTTCGTAATATTGAAGTTTATTTCACATATGAAACACTTGTAGCTATAAACATAATAATCCTATTGAACAGTTAGTAATTTCCAAACTACAAACTAGCGGATACATCTGAGAATACATTCAGTGAGAAACTTTAATCATCGTCCGCCAACAGTCGAATCGAGTATTCTGACAAACATTTCAAATCAATTGGACTTCATATCTCGTCCATCGAGCTTTCTGATTTAATCGGAAACTTCGGTTTCAGTATTAAATTAAAACTTTTGTTATATTGTAAGCTTAAAGTTATTTCAAATGTTTAATTCTAATGCAAAGTAATGTTCGAAATAGAAACAGTCTTCACACCCGCTCTATAACCCGGAATGATTAAGTAGTTCCTATTAATTGTTTTAGAGTTTGTGGTTTTTAAAAATATTGCACGAATTTCATGACTGCTTACTACCCTGTTGGCAGAGTACAAGCCAAAAATTTGCTCGAAATTATGTGAATAATAAATAATTGTCGCGTCATGCGTCAATACAAAGGAGTCAAAAACGTTTAATTTGAGATTGTATCTGTAAACAATGAGGATCTTTCGTTTGAGGTCTTCTTATTAAGTTAAGCTTTTGATGTATTACCTTTTGTATGTTCTTTTCTATTCTAATCCATCATTAATTTGGAGAAGCGACAAAGGCCGCATGATTGTGTTTGTTGAAGAAATAATGAGACTACGAGTTACCTAGACTACGAGATGTTGCGTAGACGTGAATACGATTTTAAATTCGTAGACTTTTTTTATAATGATGGTTTGTACGATTACTTTTTCTTCAAGCTAGAGACTTAAATTACTTATTTGATATCCCTATACCCTCAAAGAGTGACTTAGAATAGCACTACCCAATTTTATCCCGTGGCTGTCCCACGAGGTGACTTAGGGTATGCGATTTATGTTATTTTTGAGGATGTGCCTGGAAACCCAACACTGACAATCTTAAGAAGGGGTTGCCAAACATTCAGAATCGGAAATTTTCCAATGGCAGAGATAGCTAGTGGTGGTTTTTCGGCGACATTTTCCACCAATTACTTATAAGCTCCGTAATTGCAGTCGCCTTAAGACACTATATTTGCATTATTATAACCCAAAAATACTATAACATAAAATCATAAAACTTTTTTATAAGACACTATAATGAAATCATGAAAAGATTGAAACATTAGTCTCATTCCATTTTTTCCAATCTAGGACAAAAACACAAATGACAACATCGCTGAAGCATGAAAAACATCAATTTATCTTTGTTACTATTCACGTTGAGGTCGTTGACTTTCCCGCCATTATTAGAAAACTCTTACAAACGTAGTCGGTCAATATATACTGACAAAGTGTTTACAAAGATGAGATAGATATAGATGTTTAGTTATCAGTATCACCAAGGCAATTAACAGTCATTAAAAATGTAAATGTTAGACAAACTACAAGTTTTGTAGTTATAATATTGTTGTCACAACTTACCTTCTCTTTTACTACTCTAGTTGAATGCATATTCTGACTAGTTATAGAGAAGATAAGTTGTGAAAACATTATTTTAAGTACGAAACTTATAGTTGGTCTAACATTTACATTTTTAATGACTGTTAATTGCCTTGGTGATACTGATAACTAAACATCTATATCTATCTCATCTATGTAAATATATATCAATATATAGTGACAAAGTGTTTACAAAGAGATCTCATCTTTGTAAACACTTTGTCACTATCTCTCTCACAGCCCATATATGTCCCCACCAAGGGGCTCGAGCCTACCCTATATAGGGCGATTTGGCCATAGTCCACCACGCTGGCCAATTGCGGGTTAGCAGACTAACGACTACTACTGTAATTCTACTACTGACTACTTTGTCACTATATATTGATATATATCAATATTTTCTGACCGTATAGTAAAATGTTGTCGAGTTCGAATTCATTTAGAAACTAAACTACAATAATTAAATCTATTAATTCTGGGTTAAGTCAAAACTGCAGAAGATTTTAGTACCCTATTATATATATTTTATATATATATATAATATGTTAGTAAGACTTTTGTTTTGTATCTCTAAGTTCCTGTGTTTAAATCTTTAATTTCAAAAGAAAACTAATAGAGAATTTACGTTAACAATTAATTTATTGTGCCACACTTGGCATCAGAAATAAATCAGTAAAGTTGAGTAACGTGATTGACCTAAATAAACGGATCACAATTCTAACTCTTAAATAGAGTTGTAGAAACAACTTCACTTAAGTCATTTTGTTTTGGTCTTCAAAGATTTCATTATCGTGATCATTTCAATGATCACGATAAATGATAATAATTCAAGGGAAAATAAACCACCCAGTTTAATATTAACAATATATTTTTAAATAGAAACGAAAAATATAAGAGAGTAATGCAGAATAGTGAAAGGAGTTAATGGTGCCATAAACTTTCTGATTTCGAGCTAGGCGTTGTTTGAAAGGCTTGAATAGCAGATCTGCTTCCTATGCAGATTTATGGTTACATGAAAGTATAGAGAATGCAACGGAAATTAGTTCCCCCAGAAGTTAATCAATATAAGGTAGAAGAACAGAGTGAGAAATCTTTTCATACATGTTCTTTAACCTTCTCACTTTAGATACCCTCCTTAAAACTTTATCTATGTTATTCCAAAAGAAAAGTAAATATCGAAATCTACCACATGATTTACGTGATGAGTTTAAAAAGTCTATTAAAAACTTCCATATCTGAGTTCACTTTAACCAAAATATATTTCACTAACCTACATTCCAACCTTTATATCTCCAACCCGACCTCATCCGTAACACTCTCATGACACTAAGCTAACGCTATTGGTTATTCAAGCAGAGTGTTTCTCGGAAAATCAAGTCGTCAAGTAAAGGCAGTGTGAAATGGTATTAGCACTTGGTCGGGGAACGAGACTGTTATCCGGTATTACGCGTGCCAGCCAGCTGATATTGATCCTGTTTGACGGTCGAAGCTTTACACATGCTGGTTATAAACATATCGACACTAATACATACACTCTGGAATCACTACTAAAACCTTATGAGCTTAGCAACTGCTCGTAGGGTGTAGATTGCTTCATTGCTTCAGATTTTAGTGTGTAACATTTCATTGTTGAATTTAAAGTGAGTCTACCTAAAAATCTGTATTGTGAACATCACTTTAATTTATGTAATTTAATACCAATCAGTTGAACAAAAGCAGTTTAATATAAAGTAAGTATTCTATGATAATCTAGATGCGTCAACATAAACTGATGGATAATACCTAAAACAAGCATTCTACTCAAACTACGATTTAAATAGCAAGAAGTGATAATTACATACGTCTGACTTTATTTAGTTTTATTAAAGACTAGAACCAAATTTGTAAGCGCCGAGACTAACAAGGGATTAACAAGAGTTCATGTTAGCGGGTCTACTAAAACATGGCTCCGTAATTAGTAAGGCGATGTTTAAAAAAAAGTGGTGTTTCCAAATCCAATTTTGAAAGTGGAAAAGCTGACTGGTGTCTGGATTTTTTTTTTAACTTCTTTTATATTTCGTTATTTCAGACCCATAATTACCTAGACTTTTGTATATTAATACCCTTTAACATACGCTTTTCAACTCAATGAGAAATTCCTTTTTTTATATGCACTAAAGATATGTCAAATAAAAACGAATGTGCATATGTTCGTCTATAATTCCTGGCAGAAGACATCTATTTTCTGAGATCTTATTACGGATATCACAGAAGAAATAATTATTCATACGAAACTTACTTTCTATTTTTGCTGTACAAGTTGTTATGAAAAAAATATCTCCTCCCGTAATAAGAGAAGTATGACAATAGTATGCAACGTCTATTATGATGCAACCATACAAACATATAATCGCTGCTATAGATAACTAGAAATTCCCCAACCACTTTTGGAAATGGAAAGGATAAAAGATAGTAAAATAAAAGATAGTTAGTGATGGGTCTTCAACCACATCGAAATATGTTAGTGCAATTCTAAAAGCAACTGCACACTTCTGAAATGTAGAGGTTTGTAAATATGGGAAAAACGAAAATTATAAATCGCAATGCTGTGTAGTGGCGGCTTAGAATATCACTACCCCTTTCTACCTACGGTTGCCGTAAGTGGCGACTAGGGCTTGGCTGGCTATAGGGCTTTTTAAGTGGTTTTTGTGTGATGCGGTTGGAGACCCATCACCAACAATACTTATTTCTACCATCATGTGCCCTTTCTCCAAAAGAGGCTGAAGAGTATCAAGCTCGGAAGCTTTGTCTACCCCTTTTTGTGAGTATATGTATGTATGTATGCAATTCAGATATCTTAAGCAGTTATATCCTATGTCAGTTTTTAAACAAAAAATAAAACGTGAAATATTTAATTTGCAAATTAATATGAGTCATTATAGTTTTAGTACTCTCACTTTTAAAGCAAAAGTAATTAACTTCGTTAAGACTTTTTACTGCTTTGATATTAAAATTTGGATTATTTTGTAGCGTGTGACTATTTTTATAAGGGTCATTCATAATCATCATAAACAAAGTCATAAAAGGGAGTGAAATGCTTACCTTTTAGTTGTCAGTATCCATGAAATAACTTTTTGATGGTCGCAAGCAAAAGCTGCTCTTTCTATACGAATGGCAGTTAACTGAAAAGATAAATTTCTTAATGTTAAACATGAACCATCTTCATTTAAAGTATACTTAACACACTTTAGGTAATGTGTTTCTTTTAAACTTTTTATTAGGTAATTTAAATCTTTTTGTTCATGAAAACCTCATGTGGGGATTATTACTAATAAATAAAGAATAAATAGAGGAAAGAAAAATTTCGACACAGGCGGGAATCGAACCCTACTTAAACGTGTAAAAGAAATAAAGGATAGAAGAATTTTGCGCTGGCAGCCATTGACACGGTAGCTCAATTGGCAGAGCGACGGGGACGTATACCCGAGCTCGCGGGTTCGATTCCCGCCTGTGTCGAAATTTTTCTTTCCTTTATTTATTTTTATTAGGTGTCTCAAATTCTGTGATTAAATTTAAGTACATACGTAAGGATTAATGCATTAAATCATCAAAACATACTTATCGAAGGGTGAATGACGTGATAGATCTTTAATAGGTTAGCTTAAAATTTTCAAACTCATAATAACCATTAAAAGTTTAGTAAAGTCGTTTATTTACTTAGAGCTAAACTTGGCGCATGGCCCGACACGCTCTTGGCTAATTTATTTTTTACATAGTGTAGAATAGGTAGAAATACTATGAGATCTATATGAAACTTACTATACATTGCATTGGATTCTTAATAATGAAATTCAGAAATGGTCCTTCAAATTCAAATAATTATTAATTTTAACTAAAAATCGCCTCCCGCGGGTGTCGTAAAAGGGCGCCTCAGGTTACAGGGCTTTTCAAATGATTGTTGAGGGAATTAGCTGGAGACCCCATCGGCAACCATTCTTAATTTTACAATATTTATATATTATTATTATAACTTCTAAAAATACCTGATATGCTTTTAATTCTAAAGGAGGAAAAGGAGTAGGAGAAAAATAAAAAAAGAACAAAATTCAAGTATAGTATTTCTATTGAGCTAAAGACTTTTTGTAGTCAAAAGGCATAATTTAGGATGAAAAAAACATACATAACATACACATACATATACACACGGCTAAAAATCCCTAGAAGGGGTAGCGAGAGCTAAAAAATTTGAAATTCCTCAGCTACTTTTGAGAAGTTGAGTGGGGAAAAGATGGTAAAATAAAAGTTTTTGGTGATGGGTCACCAACCGCATCGCCCAAAAATCCCTTAAAAACCGCAATACCATTAAGTACACCCACCGGAAGTAATGGGGTAGTGCTATTATAAGCCGAAACTACACAGAAAACATAATATTTATTGAAATATAGATGTAAATAAAAAAACGTAATATAGGCTAATTAATTAACATACTAAATCACACCCCTAAAATGAAAAACTTACTTAGCAAAACCTCTAATGAATGGTTAACAATAACTTACTAAATAAACGTTTTTTTTCACCCTAACACAGCGTAACACAATCCGATCTTTAGATTAGATTACAAAGCGTTTTCCTGTTACAATTCCAAGCCACAATTTAGTAAACGAGCCAGAAAAGTTATACCTGTGACTTTACCTCAATGAAACGAGCACAAGTAAGCACTTATTTGATGAATGCCGTGGAGGAAGTCGTCGGGCCAGTTTCCGGCTACGGCTCCACACGCAATCTAAATGACCACCAAGTTTCATAGTTGCAATTCTGTACTGTATCGATACAGAGACTCGTGGCAGACGGCGCAATAAAATGTGTGAATGAGACTGGGTACGTCTTGGTATCCCTTGCATTTACGATTTTTATTGGTGGCGTCTCATGTGACTCCACAAAGTCATAGAGATGCTGTTTATTCAAATACGTATGTTTGACACTTTTACCTCTTTTACCCCTATTACAACAATAACATAAACTTTATTAATAACAATCTGCCACGAGTCGTTGTGTCCAGTGTAGCTATTTATGTAAAGCCAATTTCTATGTTTAGATTTTTATAGTCACAAAAAATATTTAGGATTAGTGTGTGAACTGACGCTGTGGTCTTCATAATATACTATCCGAGTAATAAAAGAATAACGTGATACCTACTGAATGATTTTATTAAATAACATTAAAAAAATAAGAAACGTAGGTGCAAACGTATCAAAACTATTGCTGGAGCCATATTGTACGAAACTTACTGAATAAAATTTGCAAAGATTGCGGATTAAGTCTCTTAAACAATTTAGTACATTTTACTGTTCGCAAAAATATATGATGGTATTTTGGTGTAATGCACTGATCTTATCTGACATAGCTCAGATTACCTTCAATAATTGTTAAGAACAGCGTAATACGGAAGTTAATTCAAATTTCAGTATCCAAATTCAGTACAGTTACAATTCAAATTGCAGAATCGGCCAGCAATTTCCCAGTCTGAAATCCTGCTGGGCATAAGGCTTAGTAGCTTTGGCATTTATAAATAACAAGATCGTGTTGAAACTTTTATTGAACTTTTTGTTTATTCTTGTTTCAACTTCAATTTGCCTTCCCGCATTATTCATTCCAAGTTTAAATTTAGGCTAGCTGTCGCGGATGTTTCAAATTTTTCCATTCGTTTAAGTCCTCGCGAGTGCTGACACCTGTCAACAGCCAGTGGACTGGAATATTTGGATTGGCGAATACCGCTTCGAATATACGGCTGAGCCGCACGTGAGTTCGTTTTAATTGAAAAATCAGAATATGGTAGTCGTTTACACTGAA
The DNA here is from genome assembly GCA_963576735.1 of Bedellia somnulentella. Taxonomy (NCBI): domain Eukaryota; kingdom Metazoa; phylum Arthropoda; class Insecta; order Lepidoptera; family Bedelliidae; genus Bedellia; species Bedellia somnulentella. The sequence goes on along the minus strand of OY755172.1, from coordinate 4,920,526 downwards.
ATGCAGCGACGATGGCTGTTCAACTGTTTGCCATCTCGTTTTACTACACTGGTTTTCTACTTTTTAATATTTATCGTTGCATGCAATATACGTTTAAAATTTAACGCTCGTTTTTATCTGGCAAAACTAGACTACCTCGCACACAACAAAAAAAATACAAGCTGCACTCCGGGAGTACCGGCAGAAGTGAAAACTTGAATATTAACATTGTGCATTTTTTAAATTTTGAAATGGTCAGGGAATGCTGTTGCAAGAATTGCTTTAATTTTCAGTACAAAAGAAACAAACATACACTACTACCACATATTTGTATATAATTGCAACTTACACAAGAAAATTTTAAGGAATAAAGAGAAACCACATTGAATCTTGTTTGAGTTCGCTATCGTATCATTCGTGTATCATAAAGCTAAATCTAATTAGGAATAATGCTTAATTAAAATGTTTTGTTCATGAAAACCTCATGTGGAGTTATTACTGATCAATTGAGGGAAGAAAAATTGTAGGGAGCGCTGACTCTTAACTGATTTTTAGACGTAACAACTAAAAGCATACCCTTTTTTCGCATTTTTGTCAGCATAATCAAATGTGGCATAAGTAAACTAAGCACAATGTTACTAACGCAGAGGCCACCCCGGTGCACCCAAACTTAGAAATATTGTTATTAGTAAATTTTTGATACCTCTAGACTCATTAATTGTCAAAATGCATTTAAACATATATATTTTTTAAACCAGCTTATCAATTCAGATAATTAATGGTATAGGGGCTTTTTAAGTGATTTTTGGGCGATGTGGTTGGAGACCCGTCACCAAAAACGTTTATTATTATCATCTTTTCCCCAATCAACTTCCAAAAGTGGCTGAGGAATTTATCATTCCAAAGCTCTGGCTACCCTGTTAACGGGATTTATAGCCGTGAGTATATGTATGTATAATTAATTAGTATTTAATTAAGTAAAACATATTGATATGCTGAAAACGTTTATGCTAAAATTATTATTATAGCAATAGTTTTGTTGATGAATGTATAATAATACTACATGATTATATGCATAATCTATGATTATATGCCATTATCTATACTTATAATAAATCTGTAGAGAGGTCAATTCTGTACATGAAATATATTTTCAAAATAACTATCAGGTGGTGATTAGGGATCGATACTGATGCCAAAAATGCAATCCGTAAAATTTTTGTCTGTCTGTCTGTCTGTCTGTCGGTTTGTATGTTCCTTATGGAAACAAAAACTACTCGACGGATTTTAACGAAACTTGGTACAATTATTCTCCATACTCCTGGGCAGGTTTTTGTATACTTTCTAGCAGAGTAGTAAAGGGGAATTTTGGGTAATTTTGGGAAAACTGGAGAAGTTACTACATTTTTTAAGCTTCCGTCGCGTTTGCAGCCTTAATGGTTAAACTTACATAGAAATCATGTATGACGGAAATATTTTTGATAAAATTATCTAAAAAAAAATCCTCAGCAGTTTATGTCTATCTTTTACGGTTGACTCACAATAACACGTGTAATTCCTGATAGCTTAGCAGTTCGGAACATTCTGATTATATTTGTTTACTCTTACGTTTGTAAACCTCTCATTCATCCCTAATTTAAAAAAGGTAACATTATTACCTATTCAATAAAAAAAGAATCATAGAAATCAGTAGAGAAACACCGAAATTATACATATAATAAGCCATCGCGCCCGTGCCAAAACCGAATCGTTACTAATTTACATATAACATACTAGATGGCGCCAGTAGTTGCATCTTACAACACGTAATGATTTATTTTTTAGATTGTTATAAATACTTCATAGCGTTTTATTCCAAAATTTGCTATTAAACGGAAATACTGAACCGTTCATTAAAGCGCATTCAAAATCACCAAACTACACTGTTTAGGGAGTGCTATAAATTTAATAAATTGAAAACATTGCGCTGAATTTCACAATGCTTGAGCAGTGACTGAAGAAAGAAACCTCAGATATTTAAAAAACAACGCTACCCGTGCGAAGCTGGGACGATCCACTAGTAACAAAATAAATGAGGCAAAACAAAATTCGTTTTAAGCTTCTCTCTTATAGATACGCTTAGACCTAACCACTTATCTATCTGTCTTAAAAGATCTTAGAGTAGTTGGATATTTCTCAGTTTGCATGAGAATTGGGGGATATCTTACTGATGTAGTTTTATCGCTCCTTTGGGAAGTGAAGGAGAGTAGAGAATAGGAATAAATGGTATCACGGCCTTTTCCCAAATAGCATAAACTGTTGCATGTAAGTTGCTGAAGTATTAATGTTTGGTTTTAAAATTCAGCATATTTTGTTATGCTATATTGTGTAAATAAATCATAAAAATGCAGTTTTCGCCGAAACAGTGATAAGAAGAAAGCTAGTGTATCATAAATGTATTGTCAGTTTAACAATAAAATAAACTGAAAGTGATGCCCCTAATTTGTTACAAACAAATGCAATATCTTCGTAAACGAATGGCTTAAAACCCCCCCGATAACAAGGTGGAGATACATTTTAAGCCGACATTACACGACATTGAACATGATAGAATAAATACGATTTTAAAAAACGTTACAATTGGTATGAAACCAACTGTGCGTTTAAAATAATGTAAAAAAATTTACATAGTAATATACATAATAATTTAAAATACTTTTATGTGAAAAAATTGTAAAAGTTTCAGATTTTGTCCGACGCCGACGCAAAACCAAGCCGCGGAAAAACTCATTCTGAGCATGTCAACCGCAGTCACCGCATTTCAGCGGCACGAAATTAACTTCCGATTTACAACACTTAAATATGTAATCACGTGGCATATTATGCATACATTATCGTACTTGAGCACTACTATGTTATTAACTATAACTTCTCTGTTAATAGCAAAACAAACTGTGTTTGGCGAGCTTTTATAAGAAGGGAGTGATTTTTTATTACTGTATTCTAAATCTCTTTGTAAGTATATCCATAGATCATGAACACTAATTTAATAAAGTAAGATTTGTTAGTATCTATAACGATCTTACTATCACGTATTGATTCTCTTAATCCGTAAATAATGATCCCATAATTAGCAAACCACTTTATATATTTCATATTTAAAAAATGAAAAATTAAAGAGTCTCGCGTTTTGTTAATAAACTTAAATATAAATGACACCAGAATTTGATAAGTTTCCTTCTGTTTATTTAAACAACAAAGGTGCTTCCATACTGAAACCGATATTCTCCCACCTCAACATTGAAAAATCCATCTCTGATTGTAATTAAAGCACAATTAATTTAAATCACAAATCACGTCCATTGATTAGAAGCACCTAAATAGGACTCTAAGGGTAAGAATTAATTAGATTATAAGTTCAAAAGATTCTTATTAGTTTATTAACTCTATTTATTAAGAATTTATAATTTTACAAACAACTGAAGGCAGATTCTATAGTAAATCTAAATAAAATCATTTTTAAAATCTAAAGTAGCTTTTTAAAATATTCTAATCTAAGCTGTACAGTTTTACAAATTGTGTATGCTTAACAAAAAGTTAAGTATGTATGTAGTACACATCGTCTCACTATCATACATTCTAATGTTGTTAAAGCAGTTGTAAACTTCATATAGCTATAAGTCCAAAAAAGACAAAATCTTCAGCACACGCCAGTTACGATAGTCTTTTGAAGAACAAACTCAAGAAGCAGTCTTTTTATCTTTAGTTATTTCTTCGTAGCAAGACGTGAGAAGTAGTTTGTTTGAGATGCGCATTTAAAAACGCCTGCTCGACGGTTGCTGGCATGATTCAGTGAGAGCTCTCGAGCAGCGTTGCCAGAATGTTACTTTTGTAACATTTTATCTTACTTTTGACCCTCCCTACCCTCTTATATTTCCTTCATGATAGATGACTCAATACATTACAGTTGCGATAGTTTTATGTTAATTTATAACAATGTAAGTTGTTGTATTGACTCAAAGATGTAACTAGATTTGGTATCTTACTGTTATTGTAAGTGTAAATTTTGTTGCTGTCTTTAAAATATGTTTTTATTTTAAGAATCGTTTATTCGATTAACAATTTATTATTATTTATCCGAGTATCTTAATGAGACAGGTCATTTTCACTTTTTGTATAGTAAAGTGCCATAAAATAAAGTGACGTATTAAGTATAAAACAAGGTAATCTAACGTTTCTCATAAAAAAATACTTTTCGAGCTGTCTCATGTTATATTTGACTACCAGCCACTGGCAACACTGCTCTTTAGTCGCGGGGTTCTTACGAGCGGCTTCCACATACTTTGTTTCAATTCTGCGCTGGCATATTGTCTGCGCTTCCATATTTGCTTTCGCTACAATCGTAATGGCTGCTCCGATCTGGTTTATGTCGTCGTTTTAAGTAATATGCTTTTGTAAAACTGGGAACTTATCCGTTTGTTAACAATGCACTGTATTTTGTTTATTATCTGAATTCTTTTATTTTAGTTTTCATAGCACGATTAGCACGAAGATGTTTCATATAAATGTGGACTTATAAAAAAATATCATTACAAGTCAAATATCTTAATTGATAATTTCAGAATGAAAATAAAATGAAATGCTAAAGTCGCACATTTAATTTTCTTTACAAAACGAATGAAAACAACACTTCCTATATTCTATAAAAATAGTGTATTGTAATCAATACATAAGCCAAAATACGCCATCGCCCCTTGTCTTGTAATCGCGTGCAAGAACGCATTTCGTTGATATTCAAAGGACTGACCGACTGGCCTACTGCAGCCCCTCCCTAGCGTGAACCGTTTATACTAAGATAAAGTGAATACTACAAGTATTCCTTATCTCTGTTCCATGGAAGAATTCCCAATTAATTTGCCCCTTCAAAAATACACTATAAAAAACAACTTCTAATCACGCGATTTACGAACAAAGAAAACGAGAAAGTCGATTTTCCTTATATGTATTTATATCCGAAACATCACAATAACATTGTTTACTCGGATGAATCTGTTTTATTTATCTGCAAATATAGTTGAGCGTACGTTCGGGCAACTTGTGCAGATATGAGATAATAGACATAATTTAACATGAGGCGAATAACGCCTTTTGCAATTGGGTATCAAAGAAAATTTGTCGGGGAATTTTACTTAGTGGCCATTTTTGTATGGTTTCATTTTATTACAAATCTTTGTATCAATATTTTCTTTTTCTATCGAAATGTGGAAAAGAAAAGAGTACGTGTAAAAAATTATCATATTAAATTAAGCTCGTTAGGTTTTCCAGGATGGAGATTCGAGGAGATCTATTGACTGTTGTCTCTGCCTTCCCCAATTGGAAACAAATGGCTTGTACATAAGCACATATATTAAACAATAAAACTAGCGCTTTTCTCACTTAAATAGTGGGAATCTTAGACTCTCAATTACTAATACCTCTTATAGGAATTAAGTATTTATAATTTCAATCTTTTTGTTCATGAAAACCTCATGTGGGGATTATTACTAATAAATAAAGAATAAATAAAGGAAAGAAAAATTTCGACACAGGCGGGATTCGAACCCGCGACCTCGGGTATACGCCCCCGTCGCTCTTGCCAATTGAGCTTCCGTGTAACAAACGGTAGCTCAATTGGTCATGTTGGCAAGGCTATGTTGGTTGTTTTAGTAGTTTTGAGCGATGCGGTTCGAAACCCATCACCAACACTTTATTTCTCATAAATAAAAGATGTCATAATTTCGACACTGGCGGGGTTCGAACCCGCGACCTTCGGGTATACGCCCCCGTCTATTTCTACCATTTTGTCCTCTATCAACTTTCAAATGTGGCTGAGGAGTTTCCAGCTCTGAAGCTCTGGCTACCCCTTTTTGGGATTTACGGCCGTATGTTACTACTCTGAAAAATCAATTTAATTTCTATTCGCATTCGATGGAAAATCGTAGAGTATTTCAAAGACCTCATTAAGTGCGCTTGAGAAATAAACAATGAGATGACCTACATTACTAAGTAAGCGATGACGCTTTTAGGTCCGGAAGTTGCGGGTTCATATCCCGCTGAGGGTTAATGTTCTTCTTAATAATATATTCTAGAAGATAACGGTGTAGGAAAGTATTTAGTAAACATGATTTCTGTGTTTTCCCGTCGAATTCGTAGTTTTCTACAAAACTAGGTTGGCATGGGACCGTCGTATGCCAATAAAAGGAGCGAAGCTATATATATATATATATATATATATATATAGGTACAAAATATAGGTAGATCGCCGTGTAGTGTCGGTTCAGAATAGCACTACCCCGTTTCTACCGATGGGTGTACGTAAGAGGCGACTAACGGTATTGGGGCTTTCAAGGGATTTTTGGGCGATGCGTTTAAAGGCCCATTAGCAACAATCTTCACTTCACGATCTTTTACCCACTCAATTTTCTAAAAATGGCTGAGGAATTTCCAAATCCTTAGCTCTGGCCACCCCTTCTAGGGATTTAAAGCAGTGAGTATAAGTAAGTATACTTTTGTAGTCATCTGTTCTCAAGGAATATTAAAGGTAAGCAAGGCATAGATTCGTCTAGATCCGTTCATTGATTTTATCTATTAATTATTATTATAGATACTCTTTTCTTCAGTCAGCACAAACTGCCTAGGTAGACGGCAACAGTCTAGGACACCCCATGGTAGCTCTTACTGCGCGCGGCCTAAGGGGGCCTATCGAACAATAAGGGGTATCCTAGCGTATGGCTGAATACCGACATACATACTAAATTTGCCGTTACGAAGAGCCCTTCGCTGCATCCACTTGCCAGAATTGTGACAATATTTACCAAATGCAAGGAGAAACAACAAACAAATACACGACCAATGAAAGATTTTATGAAATACTTCGACTACTTCAATACGATTTTCGGCATAATGAGTACAATCAGAACAAATTAATACAAAAAGAGACGCAGATACTGTCATTACTGACTGGAATAGAGTCATGAATTCGAATAAACGTGTTCTAAGTTCCTGCTTGCTATAAGCTTATTGTAGTTTGGAAGTCTGCACTACAATTTGGGTGATGCACAACACGGCCTTATGAGTCCTCTAGTTTGTTCTTGACCTTAGGGTAGATCATGAAGCTACTAACTAAACAGGAGAGAGTACTCACAAAAATATGGTAAACAATAAAATAAAAAAGAAAAAAAAAACTTCAATTAAAAACTTAACAGAAAAACTATATTATTATTTTTTATTTAAAAAAGAACCGCCTTCAAAAATCCAACTGAAAAGAATAAAATAATATTTATTTATTTTATTATGTACTACTCTATTCAACTTCTCCTTTTTGAAGTCGGTGCCAAACCAATTTTCATGTCAAAGAAGAACGAATATTAGTGGCCCGCTCAAGTGGAGTGAGTTCTCCACCCCATCAGCGTATGTCATCCTTATAAACCTTCCTTTTTAATCAATCAATAAAAAAATTCGCATCAAAATTCATTTCGTAGTTTTACAGATTAAAGTATACATAAGGATGTCCCTATATCCCAGACAGGGACAGAGACTTTGTTTTATACTATGTAGTGATTTAGATTCTCGATCGTCTTTTTACAAAGTGTTAGAAGTTTTGGTTGTGCCAACTCGGTGCATGCATGTCCCTGTCGAATTGTTAATTCCGTTAGTTTGAAATCTGATAATCTTACATAACCTAACCTAACGTTAGTTTACCATCTCGCTATCTATCTAAAATTATAATTTACGTGTATTTACAGTTTTACGGTGACATGTATATTACGTGCAAAGTGACGATCAATAGTCTCTGCCTACCCCAATGGGAACTAATGGCGTGAGTATATGTATGTATGTATGTATATTATGATAATTTCTCTGCGGAGTGCGACGCATGCACACCAGGCTAAGCACCGCTCACTGTCCCCCAATCCCAGCCTTTATAAAGCGACGTCGTTGCGAGCGGATGAAATTTCTTGATTTTTGAGCGCGATTGTGTTACTGTTGTTGAGGCACTATCGATTGATTTATTATTCGTATGGTTTTCTCTATGTAGCAATTTTCGTTTTGGATTTGTCTGTTTGGCACCGACTTCAAAAAGAAGAAGTTGAATAGAGTAGTACATAATAAAATAAATAAATATTATTTTATTCTTTTCAGTTGGATTTTTGAAGGCGGTTCTTTTTTAAATAAAAAATAATAATATAGTTTTTCTGTTAAGTTTTTAATTGAAGTTTTTTTTTTCTTTTTTATTTTATACTTTTTAGTGATAAGTTCTTAAATTACTCTGAGTTTTTTTAGTGAATTAGTAATAGTTATCTGGAGATAAGTTTTACTGTCCGTTTATTTTATAATTTTTTTAACAGGTAATTATAATATTTAATATTATGACTTTAGCTTACTTGTTACTATTTTGTTTATCTGCGGGCCTAGGTAGAAATTCAAAGGATGCTTTAAGGAAAAGTCACGTAAGGGAGAACGAAACACCCATCGAAAAAAAACAAAGACTTCAGCAGGGCAAGCACGAGCCGTATTTAAACTAGTTATCGCGTGGGATAAAGCAGCCATCTTTTACACACTTACTTAGTATCGTATACTGCCATCTCATTCTAACCATTATCGTGTCGATAACTCGTGCTTGCCCTTCAGAATGAGAGAGATCGTCAGCGTGCTGCTCTTGCTGCCGAAACAGATGAGCTAAGAGAAGTTCACCTATCACAAATGCGAAGAAACACTCTTATATATATGTAGCGTTTAGTCGTGTAAAATCCCTTGATGAAATGGCTTTAAGTGATATAGATTCAAAAAAATTACTTAACCATCCCCATGACGAAAGAGCCTTGATTGAAATGACCAGAATGAAAAACATGATGTTGCAATATATATTTTTTTCTTCAATATAATTAAGAGTAATTTATTCATGTTTTTATATACTTTCTTGTTTAATAATTTAGTAACTCTGTTTATTAAAAAAACTTTAGTAACATATATTGATAAATCTCTGCCTAGTATTGATAACTTTACATACATACTTATATTTCAAACTAAGAACCTCCTTTTTTTCGAGTTGGTTAAAGAACTTACCCTTCTCCTGAATGTAATAACATAAACTGATAACTCTTTGTCTAATAATAACTAAGAAACTTCAAACTTACATACATACTTATTGGTGAAACTCAGAAACTCCTTTTATGAGACGGTTAGATCACTAAAACCTTGTCCTGAAAGTAACTAGTAGTTTTCTGAAAATCCCATCCAAATAGCTTAAGTGAAACGCGAGATAATCGCCGACCAACATACATACATGCAGGTCAAACACAGAACCTCCTTTCTTTTAGAGTCGGTTAAATCACTTAACCCATCTTCTAAATGTAACGAATACTTTTCTGAAAACCGCATCCAAATACCTTAAGCCAAACGTGAGATAATCGCGGACCAACAGATATACATACAGGTCAAACACAGAACCTCCTTTCTTTTTTTGGTCGGTTAAGGCACTAAAACCTTCTCCTAAATGTAACGAATACTGTTCTGAAAACCGCATCCAAATAGCTTAAGCCAAACTCGAGATAATCGCGGACAATTATACATACATACATACAAACAATCGAACTGAGAACCTCCTTTTTTGAAGTCGGTTAATAATCGCGGACAATTATACATACATACATACAAACAATCGAACTGAGAACCTCCTTTTTTGAAGTCGGTTAAAAATGCAATTTATTACCATGCAATAAAGTTAATTATCTTTTAAAGACTGTCAAGCAGAGAAATGTCCTAGAACGAGAGCCGTGTGAGAGAGAAGTGTGTCCCGCTCGCACGGTTGCCAGTCGAGATTAAGTTCAAAGAAAAACAAATCAAACTTATTTATAGGGAGTATTTTATAAAAAGCAGTTTATAAACTGTTCCTTTTTTGTATTTTATTTTAATTATTATTGTCGCCTTTCGATTTGGAGATAAATAATTGGTTAAGTTTGGCAAAAGGGATATTAATATTTGTCACGGGTATCCCCATCGATAAATGTGGAGTCCACAATTTATCATCTGTTTGAGTGTTTTGGAGCTTTCATCATTTAATTAAGAAAATATAGTGATAAATATGGGTTCATGTTATGGAACAATAAATAAAATAACCTGTATCATCTCGAACTTTACCACATGAATGCATTAAACGATTTGAATTTGAATATAGCTGTGTGGTGTCGGCTTAGTATAGCACTACCCCATTTCTTCCGGTGGGTGACGTAAGAGGCGACTAACGGTATTGGGGCTTTTAAGGGATTTTTGGGCAATGCGGTTGAGACCCATCACCAACAACCTTTATTTCACCATCTTTTCTCCACGCAACTTCCAAAAGTGGCTGAGGAATTTCTAATTCATTAGCTCTGGCTATCCCTTCTAGGCCTTGGCCGGTTGATGATGGAAATGATCGCCCTCCACTACAATTGGTAACTTTGAGGCAAAGGAATATTTCTGTAGCAATTTCTACGTTTGCAAAAAATTCTTACAATTTCTAATCAATGAAGGATTTTTTTTTTACACCAGCGGGTAAATTTAATAAATAATGCTTTCCTTTATTTATTTCACATGAGTTTTTTTCATGAACAAAATATTCAAATTTTCTTACAATTTTTTTGAATGTATTAGGATATGTAAACTTTCTATTTTGAGCTCATGTCTAATAGCTGTTAATGTCTTCATAATAAATTTCTGTAAAGTTGCTGCGTGAGTTATTGCCAGATGATTCATTCATTTATTCATATACTCACGGCTATAAATCCCTTAACGGGGTAGCCAGAGCTTTGGAATGAGAAATTCTTCAGCCACTTTTGGAAGTTGATTGGGGAAAAGATGGTAATAATAAATGTTTTTGGTGACGGGTCTCCAACCACATCGCCCAAAAATCACTTAAAAAGCCTTAGTCGCCTCTTACGATCACTCATGGGTAGAAATGGGGTAGTGTTATTCTAAGCCGACACTACACGCCAGATGATGTACTTAGTAAATTAGGTTACGTTCGGAATAGGAGTTCGGGTAGATCGAAATAATATCTGATTCGTGCTTTGCTATTTAAATTTGGCTATAATTGTTAAAAAGCATAGAAATAAACCATAAATGGTTGTAAATTGTATATTAGTGCGTATTTCATCCACACAAGTGTTATCTTAGGGTAATATTAAGTGAAAGTGACAAAATAAGTGATTAAAGTTTGTGACGTTTTAACGGCCGAAACCAAACAAAGAAAAGCATCACTAGATAGCTTATTAACTAGTGGTCCGCGCCAGCTTCGCACGATTTGAGTTAAGTTCTTTTCACTGCTTACCCCCTATTTGGCATGATGATATAAAGCCTATGTTAATTCTGAGAGTTTTAGCTTTCCATTAGTGAAAGAACTTTTGAAATCTGTTTTGTTGTTGTGGAGCCTATTCATTACCGACATACAAACATATCTTCCCGTCTTATAATATTGTAAATAAGTAAATTATGTCCTTTTCCCGGTTCTAAGCAACCTCCCCACAAATTTTTCCAACAGATGGTCACCCTACTTAAAACGAGACACAGTTCGCTAGTTAGCCATCCTTTTTCAGGACACTTTAGGTCGCCAGCGCGCGTTCCTGTTTAAATAATACTTCCATGGGGTAGATTGATACTGACAGTATTATTTGCTTGTATCCTTGTTTCATTTTAGAACAGGGTAAGATATAAACTATGCAGCCTATATTGTTGAGTGAGTCATAAATCCTAGATGTTTAAATATAAACCAAAACTAACTCAAGGAAGGTAATCTTTGTCGTATGCATAAAAATGTTGGCTGTGTAAGAACCTATGGCACTAAAATAGTCCGGTACACTCTTCGACGCTACTTATAATAATTATCATTATATTCTATTTATTTTATAATGAGTGCACATTTTCTTTCTTTATATGTATGTATCTAGCTACCACTTTTTGGGCTTTATGGCCGTGAGTATATGAATTTATGTAAATGATTTTTTGGGTGTTTTCCCCCAAGGGCCTATGTGGGCCACTCTAGTTCGCAGCTGTCATAACTATAGATCGGATAATCGGATGCATATTTACCTAAAGTTGACCGGCGGCTTAGTATGGAAAGCACTTCTTTATCGTAAAGATTTCGGGATTTCGGAATTGATGCATTTAATGTTCGGAATATAGAATAAAATGTATTTTCATTACGTTTGTAGTGTTTTCTATTACAATATATTATTTGTATGTACATTACTTGTATGGATAAAAACCCAATGTTTCGGGATTAATACCGTTAGCGTTTTGGTTATAAATATAATTGAATGCATACTCAAATAAAGGTTTTGAAATGAGGAGCCGTAATTATTTGCTTTGAGAACAATATTTGAATAACATTGTAAAGCTTGTTGTGCACTTAGCTGCACATTTACTTACGTTAAGATTTTAACTATTATGGAATATATCGAAAAATAAATGGAGATCAATTTCAGTTTAGAATTTACAATTCTCGTTATGTTCAAAAAAGCGTTATAAATGTGAATGTGCGAGTGAGACGGATAGATAACTTTGGCTGCTTAACTGATTCTCAAAACCGGTTTGTGTGCAGGTAGGTGCAAGAAACCTCGGTAATGCATGTCTTTTGTTATCTTATCTATCTATTAGTTACTTGCTACCCTTTTTCTTTCACCTTTCAAATACTTAATACATATTTGCATCCAGTACCGTCTTTACCATAAGGGCACACGGGGCACAGGCCCAGGGCCCCAATCCCAGGGGGGCCCCGAAGGACCGAAAATTACTCTCACACATTTATTCTCAAAACATTTTTGTCGGGCACATTACAATTAGTGATCTTATCAGAAGGTATTTACAAGGCATTTACTACGCCATTATATCGATTAGAAGATTTTAGTCAACAGAAATCCAGAAAGAAATCGTCATCGTAATCGTCACCAAATAAATATCGTTTAACTAAAAAATAAAGTTGTGTAGTGTCGGCTTAGAATAGCACTACCCCATTTCTTCCGGTGGGTGTACGTAAGAGGCGACTAACGGTATTGGGGCCTTTAAGGAATTTTTGGGCGATGTGGTTGGAGACCCATCACCAATAACCTTCATTTTACCATCTTTTCCCCACTAAAATTTCCAAAAGTGGCTGAGGAATTTTTAATTCTTTGGCTCTGGCTACCCCTTCTAGGGATTTATAGCCGTACATATATGTATATGTAACTAAAAAATATTTCCCAATATAAGGTGAAAATCTTGAAAAAGCGTGGGTTGCTCTAAAGACGAAAAAATCCGAAGTAGGTCCGATTAAAGTGGGTAAAATCGAGTGTTTCAAATCTGGGATGTGTGTTTACTAGAGATGGAAAGTGTGTTGAAAAAGGGTAATGCGATTAATGGAGCACTGGATAGTCTAATGTCTAGTCAATCGGTGTCCGAAAAGGCCCGAATGACTGTGTATGATGCTGTTCTTGTCCCTACGCTTATGTATGGCAGCGAATGTTGGGTGTGGCAGAAGAAGCATGAAAGCAGAGTGAATACAGTAGAAATAAGGTCCCTCAGAAAAGTTTGTAATGTAAGGTTTTGTGATCGTGTTAGGAATGACGTGATTCGTGAAAGATGCGGTGATAAAGATGATATTGTAAGTAAGATTGAAAAAAGAATATTGAGATGGTTTGGGAACATCGAGAGGATGGATGATAGGAAATTGGTAAAAGGTATTTATAGAGCTAATGTAGAAGGTAATGTTAGCAGAGGACGGCCACGGAGGACACACTTGGACCAAATTGAGAGTGTGCTCAAAAAGGCAGGCGTCCGAAGTATGAAGAATAAAAGAGCATGTATGAAAAGATTGATGGATGTAGACGAAGCTAGAGAGGAGAGAGGATCGTACGAAGTGGCGATCAATAGTCTCTGCCTACCCCTATGGGAATTAACGGCGTGAGTACATGTATGTATGTATGTAAAATCGAGTTTAAAGAAGTCGGTTACATACATACTAACATACCATACATACATACAGGAGAAGCTAATATAAACGTGTTAAAAACCAGCAGCATTACATTTTGATTTTATTTGTTAAGTGTATGGATTTGATTTATTTTACCAATGTATTTTTTTATTTAAGTTTACATTTTTTTCCAACGATTATATTATTTGTTTTTTATAAAAAGTGTCGCTGTGTTACATTATAATTTTAAATTCTGATTTGTTAAAATTTTTAAGAGATTTGCATGCCACAGATGGTGGAATATAGCATCGTCTAAATAAATGTTGTAACATCTAATATGTCAAATACCTATATTCGCAAATAAAGTAATATTTTTTTTTGCAAACTATATTATATTGAATTACCCATAGAGATATAATACCTCTATGAGATTACCTGTAATAAGTGTTCATACTCATACTTATTAGTAAAAAATGTTATTATAATTCGCATTTTAACTTTCCAAAGGGGATTATTACTCATAAATAAAAGATGTTATTAAAGGAAAGAAAAATTTTTTTTTCGACACTGGCGGGGTTCGAACCCGCGACCTTCGGGTATACGCCCCCGTCGCTCTGCCAACTGAGCTACAGTGTCAGTTGGCATCCAGCGCGAAATTTCTCTATCCTTTGTTTCTTTTTTACACGTTCAAGTAGTGTTTGCGTTTCCTACCTCCGAATTTTAACTAATTCGGAAGGCCACTTGTCTACCTTTTCAGATAGAATGCAAATGTTGGAAACGCCTAACTATCACATAATTTAATGTTTTTGTAACACTACTTGAACGTGTAAAAAAGAAACAAAGGATAGAGAAATTTCGCGCTGGATGCCAACTGACACTGTAGCTCAGTTGGCAGAGCGACGGGGGCGTATACCCGAAGGTCGCGGGTTCGAACCCCGCCAGTGTCGAAAAATTTTTCTTTCCTTTAATAACATCTTTTATTTATGAGTAATAATCCCCACATGAGGAATTCATGTCAAAAAACATTAAATTATGTGATAGTTAGGCGTTTCCAACATTTGCATTCTATCTGAAAAGGTAGACAAGTGGCCTTCCGAATTAGTTAAAATTCGGAGGTAGGAAACGCAAACACTACTTGAACGTGTAAAAAAGAAACAAAGGATAGAGAAATTTCGCGCTGGATGCCAACTGACACTGTAGCTCAGTTGGCAGAGCGACGGGGGCGTATACCCGAAGGTCGCGGGTTCGAACCCCGCCAGTGTCGAAATTTTTCTTTCCTTTACTAACATCTTTAATTTATGAGTAATAATCCCCACATGAGGAATTCATGTCAAAAAACATTAAATTATGTGATAGTTAGGCGTTACCAACATTTGCATTCTATCTGAAAAGGTAGACAAGTGGCCTTCCGAATTAGTTAAAATTCGGAGGTAGGAAACGCAAACACTACTTGAACGTGTAAAAAAGAAACAAAGGATAGAGAAATTTCGCGCTGGATGCCAACTGACACTGTAGCTCAGTTGGCAGAGCGACGGGGGCGTATACCCGAAGGTCGCGGGTTCGAACCCCGCCAGTGTCGAAATTTTTCTTTCCTTTAATAACATCTTTTATTTATGAGTAATAATCCCCACATGAGGAATTCATGTCAAAAAACATTAAATTATGTGATAGTTAGGCGTTTCCAACATTTGCATTCTATCTGAAAAGGTAGACAAGTGGCCTTCCGAATTAGTTAAAATTCGGAGGTAGGAAACGCAAAAACTACTTGAACGTGTAAAAAAGAAACAAAGGATAGAGAAATTTCGCGCTGGATGCCAACTGACACTGTAGCTCAGTTGGCAGAGCGACGGGGGCGTATACCCGAAGGTCGCGGGTTCGAACCCCGCCAGTGTCGAAATTTTTCTTTCCTTTAATAACATCTTTTATTTATGAGTAATAATCCCCACATGAGGAATTCATGTCAAAAAACATTAAATTATGTGATAGTTAGGCGTTTCCAACATTTGCATTCTATCTGAAAAGGTAGACAAGTGGCCTTCCGAATTAGTTAAAATTCGGAGGTAGGAAACGCAAACACTACTTGAACGTGTAAAAAAGAAACAAAGGATAGAGGAATTTCGCGCTGGATGCCAACTGACACTGTAGCTCAGTTGGCAGAGCGACGGGGGCGTATACCCGAAGGTCGCGGGTTCGAACCCCGCCAGTGTCGAAATTTTTCTTTCCTTTAATAACATCTTTTATTTATGAGTAATAATCCCCACATGAGGAATTCATGTCAAAAAACATTAAATTATGTGATAGTTAGGCGTTTCCAACATTTGCATTCTATCTGAAAAGGTAGACAAGTGGCCTTCCGAATTAGTTAAAATTCGGAGGTAGGAAACGCAAACACTACTTGAACGTGTAAAAAAGAAACAAAGGATAGAGAAATTTCGCGCTGGATGCCAACTGACACTGTAGCTCAGTTGGCAGAGCGACGGGGGCGTATACCCGAAGGTCGCGGGTTCGAACCCCGCCAGTGTCGAAAAAAAATTTTTTCTTTCCTTTAATAACATCTTTTATTTATGAGTAATAATCCCCACATGAGGAATTCATGTCAAAAAACATTAAATTATTTCCAAAGGGGCCCTCAATTCTTGTGTGCCCAAGGGCCCCAGCCTAGTTTAAGACGGCCCTGTTTGCATCGACGTTTAAAATTCAGTTTAAGTGCAGATGCTTGCGAATATCCATTATGAATTATGATGTTCGAAGCTTAGTAGCTAGTTATTTTATAAAAATAATAAAATATTTTATAAATTAATATTATAATTTGATAGGTAGGTAACCAACTAACTCGTTAATTCGTAATTTGTTTTATATCCGATTAGTTCTAAATCCCTGATTTTTTTCGAATCCCGACATTGAAAAAGACAATTCCGAAAAAAGAAGCCGTCTCCATATTTTCTTAGCCAAAAAATAAGTTTAGGTAAATATGCATCCGATTATCCGATCTATGGTCATAACTTACCACTATAACGCATTGGAGAGCCATTTAGTCATTCTTTCGTTAAAATAAAAACAAAACATGCCAAAAGCAAACGTTTGCACGTCATAGACTAAAGTCTTGTCGATAGCTAGGGCAGTGGTTAGTCTGATTACTTAGTATCTCTTTATAGTTTGTGGTGATGCACTACAGCGGATACAAAAGTGGCAAAATCAATATTATCGCGAAACGTCAACGACTGAAGTATATAGTATCTATAATAATAATTTTTAAAGTATAAATAAATTTAATCATTCCCTTTCTTCGTTAGTCAGATATCAATCGAATCCCATATTTTCTACTCAATTTGCTTGTTTAATTTACCTCCCAGAAATCATTTTAAATTTAGGTATAGAAAAAGAGTCCCTCTCTCCTGATACGGAACTAAAATATAAAATTGATGTTCTTTGGAAAGATTGGCTTGTCATTTATACTGATGCATCTAAACTTTTGAACTCAGAGTGCGTTGGCTCCGCTGTTTGGATTCCCTCTCGCAAAATAATTTTGAGCATGAAATCTCCTGTCCATTCTTCAGTTTTTACTGGAGAAACTCTTGCTATTTTAGAAGCCGTCAAATTCATTGAATCCCATTCCATTAATAAAGCGGTTATTTTTACAGACTCAAAAAGCTGTCTACAAGCTTTACAATCAAATCAATTTCATGCCAAAACCAAATTTCCATTAATCCTCGATTTGAAAACTGCTTTACATCGATGTTTCCTTAATAACATTAAAATAGTCTTAGCTTGGATTCCTAGCCACTGTGGCATTTCAGGGAACACTCATGCCGATTCTGCAGCCAAGATTGCTTGTGATTCAGGAATTAATACCAATAAACTTTATTCTCATGACCTAGTAGCCCAATCATCAGTATTCCTTAAAAATTCTTGGTCTGAAAATTGGAAACATTCTATTCAGTTTAAAGGAAAATTTTACGCGGGTATTCAACCGGAAATTCCCTCTAAGCCTTGGTTTTTTAAATATAAACAATGCTCAAAGACATCTACCTCTACCATATGTAGAATGAGACTAGGGCATTGTTGTTCTCCAGTTTTTCTCGCTAAAATCAAAATTAAAGATAATTCGTTATGTGAATGTGGACTTGAGGAAGGAACTTTGGATCATTTATTTTTTAACTGTTCAAAATTAACGACATCATTTTATGATATTCTCCCTTCTTCTATTCCTAAACCTACTAACATGATAAATGTGTTATCACTTGTTCATACTGACTTTGTGAAAACTTTAAGTTATTTCATATCTTCTAATGGAATTAAATTATAATATCATAGATCAAATTCCTAAAAAAATATTATCTATTTTTATTTCTATATGTCATCTTAAAATATACATATATTTGTATCTATTAATCTCTTTCTGACTCTAAGATATTTAAAAACAGTAATAAATAAATTTCGTTTTTATCGGACTTATTTCAAAAAGTAAGCTGTTTCTATTTCACTCTGACGCTGGCAGAATGTATAAACTGTATACGAGGGCCAATGAACAAGATAATAATAATAATAATAATTTCGTTAAGGAGTATGGTAGACTCAATCGAAACCTCCTTGTCCTTTGCGAAACGATTGAATAACATTATGAAACGGAACGTTTATGTCATCGGGTGACAGTCAATATGGCAACTAAGATTTGTTTGTCAGCAATCAGCACCATTAAAATTTAGCAAAATACTCGACAATCCGAATTTTGCGGATAGATGTTGTCGACTCAAAATCATTATTTTTTTATGTATTATTATTCAGGTAAGGTTTCGATCGAGTCTACCGTACCCCGTGACGAAATGATTAATATAGCTTCTATTTTCACGCGCTGACATTGTTTACGTAATTTTTCCATATACTAACATTATAATTTTTTAATGGTGATTATTCCTCCGATTTTTATCAAAATTGACATAAACCATCTAGACATAGTCCTTGACAACCATGCAAAATTTCAGGGTTCTGAGTTGAGCCGTTTGGGAGGAGTACGATCACAAAGAAATGCAAAAGTCGGGGGTAAATGGAGCTTCGCTCCAAAGAATATATATTTTGCTCTTATATTTACTTAGTGTAGACTTGTATTTTTTATGATATTTACATATTATATAGTTATTATGCAATATAGTTTTCGAATTATGATTGTATTTTTTCCTGTTGCGAGGTTTTGACAAGATTAAAAAAACAGTTTATAAGTAGTAAGCTCCATCTATATATAATATTTTCTTATTTAATCATGTTATGAGCTCTAACCTTTTAGATTTATATTTATGTTTCTAGGCTCATATTTTTTTATATATTTTTCCTGATAAGCTGAGAAAACATTTTACAGTGCCGGTTTCCTATATCTTTATTATAATTTTTATACCACAGTCGCTTATACCAAGCAAGTTATGCATTAGCTAAGCGATTGAAAAATATGTAAAACTATAAGAATAGCTTGTTCACTAAATAAAGCATCTTAGTAGTAGGTCATAATAGGATGCCAAACCGTTTTTCTTTCATCAATATATACCTACAAACTTCACGTACAACAAATGCTTCACGGCAAATTCCATAAAATTATACTCCCGTGCGAAACTGGTTGGGGTGTTCCACTAGTGTTTGTTAAGTTATTATTTTTGAAATAAATAAAAATTCAAAGTTGAATAAGCGTTATTAAAAAAATATTGACCTCAAGCATTATATTAGCGAATGCATTGAACTGAAATATGTTAAATGAATTGCTTTTGAAATAATGTAACAAATTGAAGTATTGATTGATCGTTCATTGTTCGCTCGTTTCATACGGTATTCATAGCAAATGCAACCATTGTGCTACCGACGTCCGAATGCTATTTTTAACATTCTTTTGTACAAACTACTATCACGGTCTATCGATTTCTTCGGTTGCTTGCAAAATCACTGTTCCCTGACCGAACGACATGTTACCCGTGTTTTACTAATAATATCTAATTTATAACTTTCACGCGTCACAGTTTTTGTCACCAATCTTCTCAGAAACGGCTGAACCAATTTAAATGAAATTTTGCATACACATTCAGTAGGTCTGAGGTTTAAAACTATTTTTTATACTCCTAAGTGATAAGGGTTGTCCACCCCTATCATTTTATTTTATCGACTCAATTTCAATAGAAATAATTTATATGGCATAACAACGTTTGCTGGTTCAGCTAGTATAGTGTAGTGTGGATCATATAATCTACCGATTTGTGAATTCTGATGTAATAGACACAAACATACAAAATAATAAAAAAAACCGTGCATGCACTGTCCAACCAAATTAATATCACGTGATGTTCAGAAGTTTCAGTACCTCTGCCATCTTTTCGAGTAAATACGCTGTGAAAGTTTTAGTTAAGTTGAGTTGACAAAACCAGTTAAAATACTCTTTCGATGCTTTTTCATCCGTTATTGTCAGAGAGACAAAGTACTCTTTGGTCTTGGTTTACTGAAATACATTACTTTATCTGTAGGGCAAGCACGAGCGCTATTTTATCGACACGATAACGGTTAGAATGAGATGGCAGTATACGATACTAAGTAAGTACGTAAGAGATGGCTGCTTTATCCCACGCGATAACTAGTTTAAACACGGCTCGTGCTTGCCCTTCTGGAAATGGAACTGTTTCTCAGAAGTCTGTAAGAAATCAAATTATTCTAAAGCTATGCCAACATTTTCCGGGATCAAAGGCATACGTCACTTTTTCTTAAGACTCCTTTTATGTTACTTAGAAATGCGGGACCCAGACTTCGTTAGGGTGGCTTAGTGATATGTACCTATTTGTTTTTCTGAGTGTTTTTCCTAAATTGTTTCGCTGATTTTTGAACGAATTCGTGAAAAGTTATTAGTGAGTTTGATTCCAATTTATATTGCAGTCGTCTATGTTCCGTCCCAAGTAAGAAAAAAAGAGCATGTACGAGAAGACTGATGGTTTAAACGAAGATAGAGAGGTTTGCCAGGATCGTACAAAGTGGCGTTCGATAGTCTCTGCCCACCGTTTTATTTAAAAAGTTTTTTTATTTATTACAAAAATCTTTCACAAAAAATAGGAATATAAAATAGATAGCTAAAAATAGATACCTATGTATTTTTCGTTGACCTTGATATGTCCGGTGCAGTGAGTGATCATGTGCATAAAACCATTAGTGTCGAAATATTCGCTCATCCGTCATCGAGAAGAATCTCTTTCAGCCGACCAATGCATATACGAGTAGATGGGAAAGAACGTACACTTTTTAAAAGGCAATATAGTTATATAATACGAATTGTTTCTCTTGAGTCTTATTATATGATTCAAATAAATCTAGCTGCTTTCTAACATTTTTTAATGTTATTAGGAATAAATTATATCGTAAGATAGTTTTTTTTAATAAAAGATATGCTGAAATCGCTTCCGTGCAATCCTCATATTATTCATATGCACCTTTTCTAAGCCTTTAAATTCTTTTGTGGCGTCTACGAAGTTGACCCAAATAACTTTTGCGCAACGGCTTGCAAACATACATAATTGTTAAATTCTAAAAATTACGTTTCCATTGAAGTAACCCTCCTAGTTTAATTTTTAAGATTGAACAAAAAGGGTGGTCTGTCAATGGTCTCCAACCGCATCACCCAAAATTTACTTAAAAAGCACTTATTATTGGAATAATATAAGTACCTTAATTCGCCTCTTTCAAACGCCTATGGGAAGAAATAGGGTAGTGTTATTTCAAACCGATATGATATGGCTCCGTATATATCATTTATTAAACAGACTAATAAACATCTAAAAGAAAACTAAATTATAAACAGCATTGAAATTGCAACATAAAACTTTAAGAACTACAATCCACCTAATAAAGAATTTTTGATTCCCGCAACTACAAATAAACTAAGCCAAACGTACATAATATTGCTACATTGTGCTCATTCTCATATAAAATGCAATTCCACGGACGGAGTACATCCAAATGCCCCCTTGTAACTTCAACCCGTTTAAACATTTAAATAAGTCATGTTGTAACATGCTTCCCAGTGCTTAACATAAAATAGTTTATGTTCCCATTATCATTCCGCCAGTATCTTTAGCTAGCAGTGCACTGAAACGACTGTAATTAAAGGGAATAGTGAGCATGTTCACTGCGCGACTATTATGGACGTTAAGCCTTAATCGGGCTCAATTTACATTATCCAATCGAATAATAGGTATTCGAATGAATCGGCTAATGTCGTTTACCGATTAATCGGTCCAATTACTTCTGCTCATTAATAGATCGATTTGATGCCTTGTAATTTTAATCTATTACACGATTATATTTCAACTGTAGTGGTTTCATAAATTATTGCGTTAATTTCTAAACAAGATGCGACTAAGGGAAGGGTATGACGCTTTTGAAGTGGTTTTTGGGCGATGCGATTGCAAACCTTCTAAGGATACTCTATTTCTACGATCTTGTCCAATATCAACTTCCAAATGTGGCTGAGGAGTTTCAAGTGTGAGTATATGAATGTATGTATTAATGAGCAGAAGTTTTTCAACGAAACTCAAGTTTGCTACTCGAAAGTGAATTCACTTTTTGCGTGCACAATTACATATATTGGAATGAGACAGAGCTATTCTTTCTTATATTTTGGATGTAATAAATATTTTTGTAAATAGCATGTTTTATGTTGTCTTATTATAACAATATATAATGTCTATTTTTTTAACAGAAATTTTGTAAATAGGAACTAGACTTTCTCTTAAGTGATCATTTGGGGACATAATTAGCAATTTATCAAGTCTTACCATTAATTCTAAAAGTAGCAGGTGATTTTTTTTTTATATTCTAGACGATAATAATTGATTTTATGAAGATATGTCATACCACCAAGTACATTTCCAAGATGCTATCACAGTTAAAACTTTATGCATTTCCTATAAATTCACTGTGTCGTAATTTCTTAGCGAAATTCATAGATAAATATTATATTAAGAAGAATAATTCAACACCTAACATGACTAACTTTTTAAAAGTTCATGAGAAAATTATAAATGAAGAGGAGTAGAACGAAGTTGGGTTAGCTTAAGTGAACTAGAACTAAAACTACTTAACGTATGGAAGAGAGAACGGAAAGTTGGACCGAGGGTCGTGAGTACTGACATTTGCTACCCGCGTGTGGGTTTCTAAATACCAAGCTCTTTGCTGACGATTCTTTTGACATTATTGTGTTTATTATATTAGTAAATTATTTATTGTCATAAAAGCTATTACTCGTATTTCTGATGCTACATCATTTAGTTAATCTTATTTTATTGATAATTAGTTGTTTGAGTCAGTCGGCTAGTGGTTAAGAGCTTATTCAATTTGTCTGAATGAAGACGTCTGAAAGCCACAGAATCTGAATTCAGACTAGTAGAATAACGTTCAAACTGAAATTTGTGTAGTGGAATAACAAGCGTCTGCGGCAGTATCTTCGAAGGACGTCTGAATTCAGCAACGACAAAGTGTAATGGAATAAGCTCTTTAGGAGCATCGCTTTTTGATCGGGAATTCGCGGGGTCGTTTCCTTGTAGATATTATTTGTATTATGAGATGACATTTTATGTGTATTGTATGTTATAAATTATATCATTGGGTTGCTTTTCTAGAGTCGTATACTTATTCCAGAGAGCTTTTATATTTCTTGTAGCGGGTTTGAAAGTGGTAGTCGAAGGCAAACGATTCTTTAAATTTTAATATAGCATTTTTTTTGTAAATTGTCACTTAACGCCAATACTTAAAGTACTTCCCCTCTGTGTGAAATAGCCATTGTTTATTATAAAGATAAAATATTCGTTTATGAGCTTGTTTGCCTGTAATGAATAGGCCCCGAAACTACTTACTGGATTTTTTTTTTCATTAATAGAACATTCAGAAGTTGAAATAAAATCTTATGAAGTTTTGCGTGTATATCACCACGTATTACTTCACACAGTGATTTAAAATACCTGAGATATTTAAAAGACCCTACCCGTGCAAAGTTGGTTCAGTCTACAAGATATATACATTATGCATATGACATATGTATATTAAGAACATCTGACCTATTTACTTTGATCTATTAATATTTAAGTACGGCTGTCTCTGCCAACCTCGTTACAATACATATTTTGTTATTAACATAAAAGGAAAAATCTGCAAAAAGTATTTTCTTCCTTCATTGATCTTCTTTTTACCTTTCGTCAAAATACTTTCAGTTATTATTTGCAAAGTTACATCGTTAAACAGCAACTTTGTAAAACAAATGGTTTATTTTTCGGAATTTTCTCCAGACACACTCCAGCTTACTTTTCTTATTATTTAAAGCAATTTCTTGAAAGTTGGCCAAGTATTAGTCCTCAGATATGACGAAAGACGTACGAATGTAGATTAAGCACATGCCATTTGTAAGGACAGTGGCAAACGAATATAGCGTATTTCAACTTTTGCTTGAAACAGGGGTAGGACGTGATCTTATATATATCCACTAGTTCTCTGTTAGTTTCGACACAAGATAAAATCTTTTTGATATTTTAAAAGTCTTCAATTCAACGAGAGACTTTATACGTGATAATTTTTCCTTACGAGGTACGAAATTCAAAAAACAATAATTTCCCCTTTCTTACCCCATTTGAGACGTGATTCTTCACTATTGTATCTCATTGGTTACGAACTTTTTGAAGTGAAATAAACCATGCTATAATAGTTATCTAAAAGTTAATTAAAATTAAGCCTTACCGTACACTAACAAATTTCATTAAACATCATCTATAATATTATTCCAGTAGAGATATACTTTCTCTTCAAATATGAAATAATTCAAAGACTTACACTTAATTACTTTTCATAATGCGGCATTTGATTCAAAAGCATTCAGTCAAATATATTCATGTTGGCTATGAACTCGGCAATGCAAATGAACTGATATTCATTGTTACTGAAAAACTGATTCTTTAGTTCTGACTGTAAAATTTCAGTGGAAATATGGCTGAGGGCCAACATCATCCAGCAGTAATGTGGTGAGAACTTTTGCACTGCCAAATGAACTTACAGACTAACATTTAAATGTATTAAGAGTTATCAGAATCCGTAAACCCTTTAATCGGTTAACAAAGATTTGGTTTTCAAATAGAAACCCGGAATAGATAAAGTTATATGTAAAAAATCACTAAAGTAAAGGAGGCAAATCCTATAAATCGTTACATAGCAACCACCTTATCTTTCCCTATTATAAATGTCTGAGTATAAATTCCTGACTAGTTACTATTCTATTAATATGTCTTTTCTCACGGTTTAAATAGCCAAAAATAATTAGAAAGTCCTTAGACAATTTTAAAAATGTGTAAGGAAAAGATTGTAGAATAAAGGATGATTGGTAACCACATAGCCCACCAATCATGGAAATAAATCGTCTCCTACAACCCCTGCGGAAAAAAAATATATGGTTTTTCCAAATCGATGCTACATCGCAAATCTGACTAATGTCATAAATCAAAATTTAGTTAGTTAGTTCCGTACCTGACTGAAGTATATGTCGTGGCCATATCGTAGATTTGAACACATCGTGAAATGATCGATCATTTCATGAAATAGTCACATTTCATGAAATGATCGATCATTTCATGAAATAGTCACATTTCATGATGTTGCCAACTTAATTTGACCAGAATATAAAATCATCAACGTTTAGCGATTTTGTCATCCACGCTTGGCCACATCGTAGAAATAGGGTGACTTGTGAAATGCGATCCAAACTCTACGGTTTAACATATTGCTCAGTTTTTTTCGTAATTCCCAAAGTACTTGAGAACCTTTTCGTCGAAAACTCTTTTGTCATCACTTTCTTCCTCGCTAATAACGAGTTATTAACTTTTGTACTGCGAGAAATAACACTTTTGCCAGCGGCCGCCATTTTCACACATAAACAAAGCATTTTCAGCGCCTCCACTGGTAATTAATGTAACTACTTTACGATAATCTACCAAACAGTCTTAACCATTTCATGAAGAGGCCGCGCGTTTAATTACCCATATCGAGAAACGATTTCTGATCATTGATCTGCCCAAACCACATCACGATGTGGCCAATAAACAGTTGAACATTTCATGAAATACGTCTATTTCATGAAATGATCGATCATTTCATGATGTGTTTAAATTTACGATATGGCCACGACATATACACATATAAGAGATATTATATAAAGGCAACTGAAATCAACATTCTCTCAGTAAATATGGGTAGCAGGGTTACTAACACCACACAGCTAACTCTTATTTTTTTTTAAAAACTATATTTTTGTAAAATGTTAGTAAATAATTCTACTTTTTATCAACAGACTCTGCACAATGTTTACTTGGACACGTAAGTACATATTAACACACTTATTGTTTCTATTGGGATTGGCAGAGTCCATCAATCGCCATTTTGTACAATCCTGGCAAAAACCACGAGCCTCATTTACATTCATCAATCTATTCATACTTGCCCTTTTATTCAGTAAATCTTCGGGTAATCTTTTACTCTATTACAAAAGAATATAAAAGTTAATACCTATATTCTTAGATCAAAGTCCTATCTCTTGAGGCTTTGTTATAAAAAAATGTTTACGAAGAATCAGATAATAGGTTATATCGAGCGGAAGTTGGAACGAATGTACAAACTTTTTAATAAATTCTACATCAAAGAGTATGAAAAACGATGAAAGGCTCTTTTACAACAAGCGTACGATATTATGTTTTGTTTGCTATCAATTTCATTTTCCTCCTTTAGTACATACTTGCGTTTAGAAATTGCGTAGCCGACAGGCACCATAACATGTAACACTTTCATAATTTATGGTTTGTAATATCAAACGGGAATCCGATTCATGTTCAATACATGTACAGACTATACTATGTACAAATCTTTTAAATTGTATTGGTAATCGCGATGGGAAATCAATTCACACGTATGCGTTTATGCTTAGTCAAGGCCATAGTATTGCCGAAAGATTTGACACCTAAACTAAAGGAAACGCCAAGTAATTTTCAGAAGGTCTTTCGCACCTATAATACTTTAATATATTTTATACCATGTGAAGGTTGCGTAGCGTTGTATTATCATATTTTACAATCGAATAATATTTTTTTGCCTAGGCGAATCTCTTGTTAAAGTCAATTCATATTCGTGTACACGTATCATATGTAGTAAATAGTACATATCGTTGAATTGAAAGTATAATGGAATCAATATGAGACTGGGAAAGAAAAGTCGAGCTAAGATTTATTTCGAAATTCGTGTTCGGAATCAGCCGCAATGAAACCAGATTTCCTTTTCGAAATCAATCATATTCTTGGAATTTTCGCAGTGAAAGGTAAGGGTCGTCTGATTTATCTTAAATAAAACCTAAACTCGGAAACCCTCAAGTGTCTCCACTTAACTACATTGACCCTAACCCTAAGCCCTTAACCTCTATTCTCTTTCAATGTTCTTTTAACCCATTCTGAACAGTCTCCTAAATGTGAAGAGGATCCATTGTTCGTGGATTTGTTTGTACATATTTTTTTAAGGTCTCAAAACAAAAAAAAAAGCTTCTGATCATGCTACCGCATAAATGTAAGAATAAATGTGACAATAGATCAATGCTTTGATTTTCTCAAATACTTCATTAGATCGAGAAACAAAAATTATACTCATAGCTAGAGAAATTGAAGTAAAACTAAAAGAACCTCCTTCGCAAAATTGACCCACGACGTTATGGGTGATGTTATTTTGAAACTCTGTGACTTTTGGCATTACTGTGAAGAGAGCAAATTTTTCTACAATCGGAATGGAAGTGTTACAGAAGAATATTATGCGTCCTATATAGAGGTACCAAATTTGGGTTTTCTGGAATAAATCAAAAATAATAATGTAGCCGTATTTCGGTAAGGCTTTCAGTCTCCGACCATAATGTGTGTAATGTGTAATGACTAAATGCAGTATTCACTACAGTCCAGGCCCAAACCCAGACTTAGCTCTAGTTAACTGTATAAAAAATCTGTCTTCTCAGAGTAGGTTCGAGCGCTTCGATTCGGCTAGAAGAATGAGGGTTATCCATTAAATACACCCATAAAAATATAGGTATTAAAAAGTAAAAATTTTATCAATCAAAAACGGTTTTAAAATTTTATTACCCCACTTAAAAAGTAGCAGTGAAAAAAACGAGATTTAAATTCGTAGCCTAACAGCAAATTTTTAAACAAAATCTACTTAACTCTCCCATTTACGGACAAGGTGGCTTACGGCGCTCGAGGTCATTACTTGGATTATTCATCCATCCAACCTCATAAAAAACTCATCAAATAATCGACCATTCCGGATCTCATAAATACCATCTCTTCATTATACGGGCGTTGCAGTGAGCTGGTTCTTTTTGATCATTTCATTTCATATCGTTTTGTTTTGAGACTAAATAAAATCTAGAACTAACTTTATAGGTTGGTCCTTAGTATGAAGTAAAAGTATTTTTATATGAAAAAATATAAACTTAGCAAGCGAGCTTTCTTATTTTTGCAAGTGCTGGTTAATCATAGAGCATAAAATTAAATTTGAGTTGAGAAAAAACTTACAACTCGGATAAGTGTAAAGAGGGGTCTCTAAGGCAAGAAAGTAATTCTTACAGTTTCAGTTCAGTATACGTACAAAAATGTACATATATCTACTCTATACAATTTTCGCTCTGTAGAACTGTTTTTTCGTCTGAATTGCTTTATTGTTACGTTCTATTAATTTTATATTTTCCACGCTCAACTTCAAGAAGTGAAAGAGGAATGATTCATTAAAAAGTTCTACTTTATAAGATGATTAAAATTGGTTTATTTTAATGCCACTGTCATGATTTATGCAGTATCAAAAATCTGACTTACTTTCTGATGGCTACAATCTCTTAAAGGGATATCTATTCCGGAATCATATGAGACAATTTCTCTGTCTCTTATTTGTCTCATACGAACAACTTACATTTAAGGGAAGAGGTATAGTGCTATTCTAAGTCTTTACTCTATTAAATTGGGATTGATACTGTTTTAATTAAAACCTACATAAATTCAGAATCACAAACTCATCAGTTACTGTTTCAAACTCTGTCATTGTTTGGGAAATAGTGGGGACAGCAATTCTCTTTGATAGGTCTCTTGAGAATCTCAATACGGAGTAACTATTTACTAATCTTTGTCTCTTAGCCGGGTTTATCAACACTATTAAACCGCCTCTGCTTTGTACGAGTAGTTAGCGTTTGAAATATTGAAATAGTGGATATAGTTGGTTAATATTTATGTGTATTTATTGTTGCTGTGTAGTGTCGGCTTAGAATAGCACTACCCCATTTCTTCCGGTGGGTGTACGTAAGAGGCGACTAACGGTATTGGGGCTTTTAAGGGATTTTTGGGCGATGCGGTTGGAGACCCATCACCAACAACCTTTATTTCACCATCTTTTCCCCACGCAACTTCCAAAGGTGGCTGAGGAATGTCTCATTCCCTACCTCTGGCTACCCCTTCAAGGGATTTATAGCCGTGAGTATATGTATGTATGTATGTATTTTTACTACTCGTAAATTTTTTCCAATATTTAAGGTTTCATCAACTGACCCCACTGACCCCATTGTTAAATTTAGCGTTTAATAAGGCTATGTTTAATCTGAAAGGACGTTTCTATTGCTAAAAGATTTTAAAAATCGGCCGAGGTTTTTCGAAACCCTTTCATTACAGACAAAAATATAAGTCTTTCATCATTATTATTATAATGATAAAAGATTTATAATTATTATTATAGGTTCATAAAGAAAGCTTTATGCAAATGAGAAAAGGATATAGATAAATAATTATAATTTACTTCTTACGGCAATAAATGTTCAGTCAAAATCGATGCCGCTCTTTCTCAGATGAACCGGAACAAATGGACAAGTAGACAATTTTCAGCCATAACATATCCCTATGTTAATTCAAACCAGCACTCCAACTCTATTTATCTTTATAGATTGAAATATAAACCGAGCTCTCTACATAACCTACAACACAGTTGATACATACATACATATACTCACGGCTATGAATCCCTAGAAGGGGTAGCCAGAGCTAAGGAATTAGAAACTCCTCAGCCAATTTTGGAAAATGAGTGGGGAAAAAGATGGTTAAATAAAGGTTGTTGGTGATGGGTCTCCAACCGCATCGCCCAAAAATCCCTTAAAAGCCCCAATACCGTTAGTCACCTCTTACGTACACCCACCGGAAGAAATGGGGTAGTGCTATTCTAAGCCGACACTACACAGCAAACACAGTTGATCTGATAATGAATAGTTAATGAAGCTGCTTTGTAAGCTCGGCAACTTCGGAGCTAAACTTCACAATAAGTAAATACTAGTACAATTAAACTGGGCTATACATTATCAACCTCCAACCATATTGCTTTAAACTGTAGAGTCCCAGCACGAGCGCTATTTTATTAATACGATATCGATTAGAATGAGATGACAGTATACGATACGAACTAAGTGCGAAAGAGATGGCTGTTTTATACCACGCGATATCTAGCTTAAAGACCGCTCGTACTAGCTATGTTGTAAGCGATTATCACCCCCAAGTGATAATGCTCTTTTATAGTACCTATTCTGCAATGAGGTAACTTTATAATGTTTTAACAACCCTTTATTAAATGTGGATAATAAAATAGTACATACAAAGTATAAATATTTGCTGTGTAGTGTCGGCTTAGAATAGCACTACCCCAATTCTTCCGATGGGTGTACGTAAGAGGCGACTAACGGTATTGGGGCTTTTAAGGTATTTTTGGGCGATGCGGATGGAGACCCATCACCAAAAACTTTTTTTTTACCATCTTTTCCCCACTTACTTTCCAAAAGTGGCTGAGGATTTCTAATTCCTTAGCTCTGGCTACCCCATCTAGGGATTTATAGCCGTGAGTATATGTATGTATGTAAAGTATAAAACATTAATGAATTAAAATGAATTGTGGATGGTTTGCAAGGATCTTATAATAAGGAAAATGTCTCTGCCTATAGTAAGAAACTTTAGCGTATGTGGATATTATATCCATTTGTTTCTTAAATTATCGTTTTATTTAGTTTTTTTTGCTTATTATTGATTGATTAGGAACTTTTAGCCACTTTCTTTTCGTGAGTACTTACTTTGATTCCCAATTAAACTTTTATCCAACAATGTTTTATCTGAAAATAAAATACTCCTGTACGCATATACATAGGTACTAAAACTTGACTAACAATTTATATGTTAAACAGATATTCAAAGTAAAAGATTTAGCTGTAACATTATGTTGCCTGGTTATATATAATTGTATTCTATAAGTCACAAGAAACACTTATTTTTTATTTGTATTGATTTTCAAAAGCAACAAAATTTATTACGGGGTAAGTCCGAAATCAGAATAATAAAACAGGATTTCTCAGAAGAATTGTATTTAAGGGAAGCTAAAGTAGATAATTATGATCGTAAGAAGTAGCGATGAATAGTCTCTACCTATACCAATCAAAAACATTGGTGTGTATGTATTCTAAGCCGTGTAGTGTTGGCTTAGAATAGCACTACCCCGTTTCTACCGATGGGTGTACGTAAGAGGCGACAAACGGTATTGGGGCTTTTAAGGGATTTTTGGGCGATGCGGTTGGAGACCCATCACCAACAACATTTACTTTACCATCTTTTCTCCACTCAATTTTCCAAAAGTGGCTGAGGAGTTTCTAATTCCTTAGCTCTGGCTACCCCTTCTCGGTATTTATAGCCGTGAGTATATGTATGTATATATCCCGGTATTGTAGTATATACGCATCACTGCATGGCACACTAGAGCTAGTTTATTGATGAACTCTTAAAATCATTGAAGTTTAAACTGAGTAAAATATGCCATACATTAGAGATGTAGAATTTTTTAATCTTTTCGGTTTTCAACAACATAACTTTAAGTACAAACTGTGTTAGTTCAAAACATTACTCTCGTATGTCAATATATTTTTTATATTATGTAGAAAGTAAATTATTGCGGTTTTGAAAAAGTATTTTAATAAAAAGCAAGCTCTACTGTAATCGTTTTATAACGATAAATTGACACATAAATGAATCAACTATTGCAGAAGGGAATATATTGTTTTATTTTAATTAACATTGTTTTGTATACCATGTTCCGTTTTTGGAAAAAATGTCGTTTAAAACATACATATATACATTTGGGGTAGGCAGAGACTATCAATCGCCACTTTGTACGATCCTGGCAAACCTCTCGAACTTCGTTCACATTCATCAATCTTTTCACACATGTTTTTAGTCTTCGCACTTTGGACGCCTGTCTTTTTAAGCACCTTCTCTATTTAATGTAAATTTGTCCTGCCTACAATACACTTACACCAAAAGATAAATATTATTACTATTTCTTAGTTACTTTTAAAATGTTTAGATTGATCGAATAGTAAATTAAAAGGATAAATAAATTTAATCTCAAAAGGAGACATGTTTATGAATTTCATAAACATTTATCATCTCTAAGTTCACTTTATTTGACGAATACTTACTCTTCGAAGCGTATTTTTCAGATTAAAAATGGATACTTTGAAAAACCAGTCCTGAAAAGTGCATTTCAAAATAAATAAACATAAAAATATTTACCCAATATCATAGCGTAGACAGATACACAGAATAAATTCAGCCACAATAATGAAGCGAGTTGGCAACCGATCACTATGTCTTGCAAATGAACTGACGAATGGACCACTACCTTGTTTTTAATATCGTCTCTTATCGAATATTTTTAGTATGACAACGTCGAAAAAACACGAGAATCATGCATGATTGAGTGTGCTGAAGCGGTTAGACAATTTTTGCCGGAATTATTAATATCGTTCTCGGAAGGGCAGTTTGCCGGTGTAGCTATATATACATGTGTCGGTGTGTGTGTGAGAACACGCGTGCACACTCCGCGGAGGTACTCGGATGACTGGTAAGGCTTCGCGGAGAAGAGCGGCGCGCCCGCCCGCCCGCGCTCGATACGCCGCCGCCCGCCGCCCACTTCGACGCCCGCCTTCAATCACAACTATTTGCAAAAATTGGATACTTCAACTATTTCTCTCATTCCTCAACATTCGGGAGAAATAACTACTTTATCGAACTTTGGTATCCAACTGCTTGATGCAAGTTTTGCTTCACCAAACTGTATATAACGAATTTCTCAGAATCCGCTACAAAAGACTCCGATCGTCGAGAGAGTAAATTAAACTTTTTTGAATTTTCAGTCCACACTTAATTAGTTGTTAAAAGTTTGTTGTTAAGACGACAAAATGGTTACAAAAATTACTAACAAATAATATTTCAAACGATAATAGTATACATTCGAACTAAAAGGCCTTGAAGTACCTATATCTCTTCTAATATATAAAATTCACGTGTCACCGTGTTTGTAACCAAACTACTCGGAACCGGCTTCGATACAATTTTGCATACACATTCCGTAGGTCTGCCAATAGGTTTATAAATATTTTCTTATGCTCTTAAGTGATAAAAGTTAACCAACTCTAACATTATTTTTTTATTTTATAGACGAGAAATTCCCTAGAAAAAAAATAAAAATGGCAAAACACGTTTATAGCTACATTTGCTGGTTACATTTAAAAAAAGACTCTAAAACCATCATTAATCTGTATATAAGTTACACTGACGCTGTCGGTTCATTATTTTTATTTTATACATACATACATATACTCACGCCATTAGTTCCCATTGGGGTAGGCAGAGACTATTGATCGCCGCTTCCTACGATCCTGACAAACCTCTCTAGCTTCGTTTACATCCATCAATCTTTTCATACATGCTATTTTATTCTTCATACTTCGGACGCCAGCCTTTTATTTTATATGTGTATATTTCATTGTAACTGCTAATCCTTAATATTAATCGCAATCAGCAATCCTAACTAACTAGACTATCGCTGCATTATTTTTTCCTTCGTTCGAATTTGATAAGTCTTAAAGACTTTGAAACCCATAATTTCAAAACTAGGTAAATATTGTAATAGAATAGAAGACTCTTTACTGCAAATCACAATCAAAACATTAACCACATAATATCATATTTTATAGATGTACAATTGTCGGGCTTATCACTATTACTAAAAACCGGCCAAGTGCGAGTCGGATCGCACACTAAGGGTTCCGTACTATCATATATATAGAAAATCCCGTTTGTGTGAAAATCATGGGAGCCAAATTAGGTAAGTAATTTGATTTATGACGTTTAAAAATAGAACTACGGGCTAGATCTCATTCAAACCAATTTTCGTTAGTAGTTTGTATAGTAATACACATCATATATTTTTTTCAGTATTATCATGCCCATATTTTAGAAGTTACGGGGGGGGGACACACATTTTAGCACTTTGAAAAAGTCTCTCGCGCAAACTATTCAGTTTTGAAAATGATATAAGAAACCTCAACATCATTTTCAAATACCTATTGATAGATACCCCACACGTATAGGTTTGATGAAAAAAAAAATTTTGAGTTTCAGTTCTATGTATGGGGAACCCTAAAAATTTTGGTTTTTTTTCAGATTTTATTTTAAAATCTTAATGCGGTTTACAGAATACATCTACGCACCAATTTCCAATAATGTAGTTCTTATAGTTTCGGAATAAACTGGCTGTGACATACGGACGGACGGACGGACGGACGGACAGACAGACAGACATGACGAATCTATAAGGGTCCCGTTTTTGCCATTTGGCTACGGAACCCTAAAAACGGTCTCTTTCAGACAATCATTTGATCGTAGATGTTAATGATAATGATACTTTATTTCTACCATCTTGTCCCCCTTTCAACTTTCAAATATGGCTGAGAAGTTTAGCTCTGAAGGTCTGGCTACCCCTTTTTGGGATTTAGGGCTGTGAGTATATGTAATGTCTGACGGGTGAGTATAACTGTCGTATATATATACGAGGGGCATGCCAATAGAAGTTAGATACTCTTTTCTCATTTAATTGACACTGGCAAGCTATACACCATCTTATAGGCTTTTTATTGACATATTTGAATATAGAACACACTTCTTTTATTTATTTTTTATTTGAATGAGCATCATTTTTCCGAGAATCTGGCGGGAATTCACTTGCAACAATGGAGCTCAGTCGACGTGATTTTCGCGCTATGATTTATTATGACTTTAAAAAAGGTTTAAAGCCTCAAGAATGTTTTAAACTTCTGGCTTCTACTTTTGGTGAGTCTGTTTGTTCCCGAGCAACAGTATTCAATTGGTTTGCTGAATTTAAAAGAGGTCGGGGATGTCTCGAAGATGAAGCGAAGACAGAACGGCCGCCAACCGCAGTCACGCAAGAAAACGTTCGTGCAGTCGAAAAACTTACTCGCGAAAACCGACGAATTACATATGTAGAGCGAGAGCGAGAACTAGGAATTGGATCAGCAGCAATGCAAACCATAATTCACGACCATTGGGTATTTTTATATCTGTTTTTTTTAAAGGCGTAGGTTGTATTAAAAAAAATGTGTATAAAATGTATAAAAAAAACTTATGTAAATGAATCCCGCGAGGTCAGCTGGGTTCGTACAAAGTGACGATGGATAGAGTATGCCTAACCCAATGGGAACTAATGGCGTGAATATATGTATATATAATTTGAATGTTTTTGTTCATGAAAACCTCATGTGGGGATTATTACTAATAAATAAAGGAAAGCAAAACTTCGACACAGGCGGGAATCGAACCCGCGACCTCGGGTCGGGTATACGCCCCCGTCGCTCTGCCAATTGAGCTACCGTGTCAATGGCTGCCAGCGCGAAATTCTTCTATCCTTTGTTTCCTTTACACTTTTAAGTAGTGGTTGCGTTCCCTACCTCCGAATTTTTTACAAATTCGGAAGGCCACTTGTCTACCTTTTCAGATAGAATGCAAATGTTACGAACGCTTAACTATCACATAATTTGAATGTTTTTGTTCATGAAAACCTCATGTGGGGATTTATACTAATAAATAAAGGAAAGAAAAATTTCGACATATACCCGAGGTCGCGGGTTCGATTCCCGCCCGTGTCGAAATTTTTCTTTACTTTATTTATTAGTATATGTATGTATGTTTAATAATATTTTTGTCAACTAAAGTCACCACTCAATGGGACTCTATGACACTCGATTAAATCCCGATTTAGCATCGTCAGCTCCTTACCAATGAGATCAATCGGTATATGATATTGTACTATCTGTATTGCGATATAAAATAAGTACTATAATTTATTTTCTTCATTGTATGGAGCTCAATTAATAGTATTTGACTTTATTTCAGGATAGGGCAAAACTGTGTTTTCATGTAACGCTAGTCGCTACACTAGCGTTACATACATACAAATGAACAAAACTACCAAAACTGCATATTCTTTTCACATATACTAACAAACCCATAATCAATGATAGCACACATAATATAACACTATACTAGTTAAAGGACCACAATATTGTTGAAAGCAAAGTTACAAAACTAATACCTCAAATCTGATGGACTGATACAGTTTACCTACAGTTTGATAATTGACCGCGAGCTAAGCCAATTATACGTTTGGTTCATAGCGCTAATTAGGTGGAGTGAGTGTTTGTTTACGGAGCAGATATAACTACTTAAAACTATACGTTTTGGGGTGGGTTGAACATCAATTAACATACATACATACATATACTCACGGCTATAAATCCCAGGAAGGGGTAGCCAGAGCTAAATAATTAGAAATTCCTCAGCCACTTTTGGAAATTTGAGTGGGGAAAAGATAGTAAAAATAAAGGTTGTTGGTGATGGGTCTCCAACCGCATCGCCCAAAAATCCCTTAATAGCCCCATACCGTTAGTCGCCTCTTACGTACACCCACCGGAAGAAATGGGGTAGTGCTATTCTAAACCGACACTACACGGCAATTAACAATATCAATTAACAATAAAATAATTAATTGAGATTACAACTTCCAGTCGCTTTCTCAGCACTCTCGATTGGTCTTTTACAGATAGTCTAAATATGTGCTTTAAAGAAATCTTAGTTTGAAGTATACTAACTACTGGTATCAATCTTAAAATTGAGAAGTCAGTCTGACAACTTCGTAATAAAAATATATTAAATAAAAAAAGTTGAATTGGGAAAATATTGCATTGTAAAAGAAGTTTGGTGATAGTGACTTTAATAGTAATCTTGAACTTAGCTAGATTTTTTGTAAGATGACTCTGGTTAAATTTTAATCAAATGTTCACCCCGTATATCAACGAATGGGTGGCAGAGGTATAAATACATCTAAAGAAGACTTTATGCTTCACATAAATTCTTCATAGAATTCGGTCCCATCCAGTTCTTACTTATATTATTTATATTTTTATTGCTGGTATTTGTATTGCTTGTATATATAAAAGTATGTAGTTATTTATGTATGTGTTCATATTCGTTAAATATCTTTATTATTTTGTATGATTAATATTTATATTGTTATTTAAATTAAATAAGTTAATTTTAAGTAAGCTTAATAGATTATTATGTTTTTTTAAGCCTTGTTTTGTGCATCTACCCAAATAATTAATTTATCGATCTCACCTTCCAAAGGTTGTCTGGAAGAGATCGCTTTTAGCGATAAGACCGCCAATTGTACCTCACTGTAAACTTTTTGATCATATTATTATTTTTGTAAATTTGTGTTTGATGTGCAATATAGAGTTATTCTATTCTATTCTATTCTTACAAAATGCCTGTAAGTACTAGTTGAGTACTTTACCCATTGTTATAAGGCTGCTATACTATACAAGAAGTGATACAAATTGCCATTATTATACACTATTATTCACATAGCCGGTACATCTTTGAAGGAAGTACAGAGAAACTATATTTACTGAACGGTACGGGTCACATAAAGGGTCGTTGTGTTGACTTACCAAAAACAATGCCCAACTATCACATAAATATAATGTAATATGAAATAACTAAATATAATATAACTAGGCCAGCTCTTCACGGGAAACAAAACATTTTCTAAACGTCTTGTCAAAATTAGAATAGAATAGAATAGTCTAGATGGATACTGTCACATGACTAGGCAAAAACTTAGTATAAGTTGACTATCTGACATCATATTTTTTCATCATGCAAACTCTCAAAACTGAATACCGTTTAGAGCACCGTTCTTAAGATGCATTTTCGTCAAAAAATATGATGCTTAAAATTTGGTTGAATTTTAAAAAAAGGTTTTAGAATCGCTTAACACTATGATTTGATCGTCAATGTTTAAAGTTTAACCCTTGATATGTACGATGTCCCCATATGAACTTTAATAAGCAGGTATTCCGTGCTTCTGATGGCACTTTCAGCCACCAGTTCTGTCTACTATCACGGTAGAAATCGTTAGTCTATTTAGGCTGGGCTGGGAAAATATTTTGGTTGTGAGGAAAGCTATATCAACATTGCCGTAAAAAACAATCTTTATATTTTCACTGAAATATAAACGATACACAAAATTATGATTAGATATCAGCTCAACAATTTGTGTTTTACCAAAATCGCATGACCGCAAATTTATTTATACAACAAAAAGGCAAGGAAAAATGGCAGCTCAAACCTTTTGTACTGAAAGAGTAATAACCTGCTTAGTGGTATCGTTAAAGGCAGGTCGGGTGGAGTTTAAAGGTAAAATGCAAATACGTGTTAGTTGTTTATTGCATCGGAATCCGCGTCGCGTGATCCTGCCGATACCATCGCGCTCAACACCGCCATGATGACCTTATTTCATGGAAATACTGGCATTTTCATAATACATTGCGGCTAAAACTTTTACATATTTTAAACAATCGCTAATACCTGCTATGATACTAGCTGACCCGACAAACGTTCTGTTGCTGGATACATAAAGATTGAGCAAAATATGGGAAAAATTTCCCATTTCAGAGACAATTAAAATTGTTTCAGAAATCGTGAATTCGATTATATGAGAAATCATAAGGCTCATTGCAGCCAGCCGTTCCAGAGGAGTTTGGTTGCAATTCAATATTGCTCCGGTGACAGCCAAATGTTGTACATAAAAATAAAACTGATACTATTTTGGCAGTTTTAATTGGCTCGTGTGTGGATCTCGCCATTGGCGCTCTGGCTGAAGAACAGCACTCATTGCTGTTATGTGTCAGTAGTTTTATGCTGACACTCTGACCATTTCATGGCTAACTAAAATAATAAGTTTCATGTTTACCAACTTATTTTCAATTTAATTATAAATGTTAAAAGATTTTAGGCAATTTACATAAAATACTTGGTACATATTTTGTAAATAGTTGATACTAAGCATGTTATTAAATAAAATTAATATAGTTTACATACATTATGCACACACATTCGATTAAATATCGATGATATTAATAACATATAAGTGGTCATATAACAGCGTAATACATGCGTACATGCGGTGCGGCAGTTTACACAAATTACAGTATGAGACATGCAATCAACACAATAATGCTTCAACAATCGGTCAGCCTTTTTGTTTTCAGCGATTATATCGAGAGTTCCTGCAAACAATAAAATACTCGATAGTATAAAGCCCCGTAATGATACTGCACGACCATGTTTATAATTACTGTATTTGTAGCTTTATACACATTGCAGTTGCATACAAACTATATACTTAATTAGTATCGCTTTTCTTTGTTGAAGTTGGTTCATATTATAACGAGTAATGAAACAGCTGCAATTTTTACGTGTAACTTTTAGAGATGATATTGGAAATCATGAGTTTTACATGGAAAGCATAGAAGATATATCTTCTTTATTATTCATAATCCCACATTTAAAAAAAACTGTTTATTGAATTCGTGATGTTACGATTACCAATTATACTAAGTAATAAAGAGCACAAAAAAATATTCTGTGGGCCAAAGGTCTGCACCTAACACCGTTGATTTTCCGTATTGTTGTTAATGAGTGGTTGTTTTTGCTTACTTACTTATACTCACGCTCATTATTCCCATTGGGGTAGGCAGAGACTACGATCGCCACTTAGTACGATCTTGACAAACCTCTCTTGCTTTCCTTACATTCATTATTCTTTGTTCATTCATTCATCATTCATTCATTCATTATTCGTTGTTTTTGCTTCATATTCATTATTTCACAATAGGAGAAAATTTTAGTTGGGTTAAGTTAGGGTGTTGAAAAATTAACTAGTATTGAGATTCGTGAAATAAATATAGAGTATTTGAAGATGGCCCAATTAATTAAACAATAGGAAATCTGCTAAATTCACTATTTTAAAATATGATCCTTAAGGCTGTGTTCAGAGCTAACCTGACCGTTGGTCCTGACCGTCAGTTGTCCGTATAATCTAATTTTCAAAGGAAATTTTAAAAAAGCGTTTAGAGCCGTACTATCTATTCCATACGCACGTCAGTACAACGTATCGTACGTGCTGACGGTCAGGACTCACGGTCAGGTTAGCTCTGAACACAGCCTTACAAGGATAAAAATCATTGTTAGCTGTATTTTCAAAGTGAAACTTTATATGAAAACATGAATGTAAGGCTTTTCTATTATTTTATATACTTTCTAAACATATTGAGTTTATTACTATATATATATATCAAAATGACGATAAAACACTCACTTAGAGATATAAACAGGTCAGGCATTTGCCCCCGAGTTTAGTTTTTTTTGGTCACTATTTTATCGAAAATGTAGCTAGTTTAATACTTATAATTACAAAAAGACGTATACAGACACTCAAAAACTTTTTCATGAATAATGTTAACAGTGCAAATGAAGAATCTTGCTGCATAAGCCAAGTTGTCTTCTTCCGTGCAACAGAGTCAACTATTGTAAACTTCATTACAACTTCTACAATTTAAATTCTTCATTCATGTTTTGTTTTCATTATTTTTCGGTATAAAGTTCATATTTAGGTGAAGGAAAGGCCATGTTAAGAATATGTTTACATTAAATTCTCTAAGCTTTGGAAGATTTCCAGACATATTGCACTTAACTATCTTAGTCTAGACAATGAAAAGACCTTTCATATGCGCACGGCTATAATTCTCTAGAAAGGGCTGGCTACCCTGGCTATTTTGGAATACGTCAACCACTTTTGGAAGTTGTGTGGGAAATTATTATAAAGCAAAGGTTTTTGGGTAAAATCTCCAACCGCATCCCCAAAAATCTCTTAAAAGTCCCAATTCCCTAAGCCGCCTCGAGAATCCACGGGAAGAAATAGGGTAGTGCTATTTTAAGTTGACAAGTTCAGTTAAAAAGTTGACCTCAAAATATGGTAAAAGGTAGATGGTCTACGACTTTTGACTATAAAATTACGAAAACATCGGCCCCCTGATTATGTATCTTTTGCGAGTGACGATTGTGTCGCAAGTTGCACGATTGTCGTTGTCAATGTCATAAATTTGTATGCGATCTGACACTTTTGACAGCGACAATATTGCAACTTGCGACACAATCGCGGTCGCTAAAGATACATAATCAGCCCGCGGGTATTTCGACTACGCCACTTTACAATATGGGTCGTAGTCGTGACCATTGATTCTCGCTGAGAGCAACATTTATGTGATGAGCATAAATTATTTTTTAAATCTTTTTGTTCATGAAAACCTCATGTGGGGATTATTACTAATAAATAAAGAATAAATAAAGAAAAGAAAAATTTCGACACATTACGTATACCCGAGGTCGCGGGTTCGAATCCCGCCTGTGTCGAAATTTTTCTTTCCTTTATTTATTCTTTATTTATTAGCATAAATTATTGTTTCTTAGTCTTGGATATTATTTATGTGTGTATTATATAATTAAATTTATAGTTTAGTTAGTACCCCTAATACAAGTCTTACTTAGTTTGAGGCTAACTTAACCTGTGAAAAAATATTTATGAAAACCGAAAAAAACAAGATGCAAGGGTTTCGTATAGTCATTATAATATTAATTAATCGTTATAGACAATTGATTTTTTGGAGTTTGAGTACACGACACACTATTGGGTTTCATCCAAGTTGACTGAGTTTAGAAAATATTAAAACAACATTTGTCATAGTTGAAGTAAGTAAATCGTGTATATTACGGACATATTATACACAGATCAAGTTACCCATTTAGTCCATCACATAAATATATCTCTCGGCTGGGATCGAACTCGTTGCAGCCGAGACCTACGGACCGAGAAGCTAGTCACCTATCCACTCGGCCATGGACGTCGTCAAATATTAGTAGCTCTAGTAAAACCAATCCTTCTGAATTGTGAATAATGCTGATCTGTACTATATTGAGAAAGACAATGAAAATTATGGTTTCATTTGCAATATTTGGAACAGTAAAAACTTAAATATTAATGATGAAAATGATTTTTCGACTATATGTACTTACACATTTAAATCAAATTGACTATGTGCTTAAAAAGGGAGACGAGTTATTCTAAAAATTAAAGATTCTGTGAGAATAGATTGTTGAATGTAAATGAACCTTAAGAGTAGAGTAGTACCAATCGGTAGCCTCTACCTACCCCAAAGGAACTCATGGACGAACGCTTATATGTATGTATATATTCGCTTCAGGCATCACAATTCAAAAAACGAATGTTAAAAAAAGCTCAACAAAAATTTCGGGTTCTTTTTGGTAGAAGCAGAAAATACTAATAAAAAATATATTACCAACTTTATTGCATTTAGTTCCATCGTTTGCTACCGAGTTATAGTAAGAAGCTAACTTAGACTTGCTTAGCTAATCGCACTTCACTTTCACTTGCTACCGTTCTCTTTGTACTATGTTACATACATACATACACTCACAGCTGTAATTCCCTAGAAGGGGTAGCCAGAGCCAAGGAATTATAAGTTCCTCAGCCACTTTTGGAAGTTGAGTGGGGAAAAGATAGTAAAATAAAGGTTTTTGGTGATGGGTCTCCAACCGCATCGCCCAAATATCCAATACAAAGCCCCAATACTATGTTACTTTAAAAAAAATACTTATTTTGTTCATTTATTTTTTATCTAATGTTGTTTTTTATCTTTTTATGCAGAAGACCTTTTTTTCTCAAATTAACCTAAATATATCTCAAGACATAAATTATCAACTACGATCAGAGTAAAACTACTTTTTTATTTTTTTATAAGATAACACCGTCCGTCGGTCATTACCATATGTCGGGGTTTTCGGTGCGGGAATGGTTGACATTAGCCAAAGCGTAGGTATTGTCTTAAACATAATGTCTTAAAAAAAAAAACCAAATTAAACTTGAGCGTAAAAGGAAAACGTATTTTTAATTAACTGAAGTTGGTTTTAGAAAAGAATTCTGGCTATAGTACACTAAAAACTATGAACGAATTATTACAAGGCAAAGAAATAGAACTGCGATCACCAACTTTGCGTGCAACAATAGATTCCTTCAAAAAATTTAAATATGCACCTATTATAACTGCCGATTTGGAAAGATCGTTCAGTACGTTGAAATGGATATTTACAGCAAGACGTCGCAGATTAACCGTTCCAAATATAGAAAAAATATTAATAGTTTATTCTGAACACCACCGTGACAACTACTAAAACTTCAAAGTTATATAAATATATATTTGTTTTGTTTTTTTATTATTTAATAGAGTGTATATTAATTATGAGCTGTCGCATATACACTTGCATATATATGCAAACTATCGCAGAGAGGTAGGTATTCATTAGGCACAATATGATACTTTTCAGACTAACCTATCTGTTTATCTCTACTCTTTCTTAAATCATTCCCGCACCGAAAACCCCGATGTATGGTCATTACATTGATCACTTTTATATAATCTTTCATTCGTCACATTTCGAATACTTGCCCTTTGTAATTCACTCATTAATTTTCAATTGCAGATGAATGGCAGCACACATCCCTGCGAAGTGTTCACGTGTGGAGGGGGGGTAGGACGCAATATGGCGGAGGCGTTGTGGCGGCTGCGGGGAGCGGGGGGAGCTCGACTGCTAACTGCCGTAGGTGACGACGCTGACGGAAGATATATACAGACAATTGCTGAGGGTCTT
Organism: Bedellia somnulentella; assembly: GCA_963576735.1. Classification (NCBI taxonomy): domain Eukaryota; kingdom Metazoa; phylum Arthropoda; class Insecta; order Lepidoptera; family Bedelliidae; genus Bedellia; species Bedellia somnulentella. The sequence continues at coordinate 4,876,528 of OY755172.1, read as the reverse complement.
CTTCTTGACGGTGATGATCATTTAAATACTTTTTTGCTAGTAGGTCTTTGAGATGGGTGATCTACAAATATGATTATACTAGCTGACCCAACAGACTTCGTACTGTCAAATTTGCTTATGACAAAACTTTAGGCGTTTTTTGCAATACTCTTAGTCCAATCAGGCGTGAATATTTTGTTAATATTTCTATTTGTTAATTTGGGTAATTTTCTATCATTCTGCCAAATTACATTCATATACATTGTGTACTTGAGGAGCCTTTTCTCCACAAACATAAACATCCAAACATCTAAACTTTCACGTTTATAATATTAATATATTAATTTCTATTCTAAAGCTCGAGCAAGGCTCATAGGTAGAGCCAATTTTGAGAATGTAATCAACTGTTAAACCTGCTATAATGATCAGAGTTTGAGACGTTTCTTCACGTTCAAAGTTCCGTAGTCTCTTAAAATCAAGGTCTTGAAGCAGTGTGTGATGCCAGTTAGTGCGCACCGAATGAAACAGTTAAGGTAATGACCGACGACTTGAAAAAAGTACCAGGAAACCGATGTATGACTGCAGCTTAGGACCGATTTTGTGGCAGTATTTAACAGAGGCCGTTGTCCATCATTGAATATAATGGCTATATGAGGATCGTGTATCTTAAACATTTCATTTATATCCCCCATTCGACACCTGGTAGGACATAGACATATCGCCTCTTTGTAAAAATACTGCCACATAACGAAACTCTGTCTCGTGGTTTGGTCACAAAGTTCTCCCATAATTTTATCAACCATGTTTTATTAACTATGGATATGATTTTAGAAAAGCCATCATATGGGTCGGATGTATGACCACTAAGCTACCAAGGATTTTCTTAGAAATCTCTATGTTTTACATGCAATATGGTTTAACTAATGGCAAACAAGGAAGTTGTGAACTAGATGTATTTTACTGAATGACTTCTGCCATTAAATGGGCTATAAAACTTTCTAAGTTTTGTTACTGGAAACGAATTGGTACTGATAAATGATACTTTAAAATATTTTTAGTACTCGTGGGAGCGAAAGCATTAAGGAATACATATATCCTCACGCTTTTACTTACCATCATGGTAGGTAGAAACAATCAATCGTCACGTTGTACGATCCTGGTAAACGTGGGTGTTCCTCTATGTTTTTTCTCACCATTGATAGCCATGATAAATTAAACACAAAAACTACTTTAGTAAAGACATATTGCTGTAGGCCCGACACAGGATTCAAACCCACGCCTCTCTACTTGTGAGGCAGTGGTGCTCCGCACTGAGCAATCACGGTTTTATTTTTCAGTTCTAACATAACATAACATAACATAAACGTTCACGCCGTTTATCCCCGAAGAGGTTGGCAGAGGTACCAATACTCCTGAACTCACATGGCAAGCGCCATCTAGTTTCCAGAGAAGGTACCCACGTTTTGCTTAGACAGTGTACTCACGTGATAGGGGGCAGGCCTATCGCCGTTTTGTACGAATACACTGTCACATGACTAAGTACAACTCAGCCATGTGGGTTTCCTCACGATGTTTTCCCTCACCGTTAGCAACCATGATAAATTAACCACACATATGACTTTAGAAAAGACAAATTGGTGTAGGCCCGTCCCAGGATTGGAACTCACGCCCTTCTGTTTTTCGGGCGGGTGTTCTACCCACTGGACTATCATGTCGCTTCTCTTCATATATGTGTCGTAGGATGATTTGATGTTTAGGTTTTTTGCAAAAAACCTAGGGATTTTGCAAAAATCCGGATAATTAGACAACGGTTGTAATATTTTCTAATCTTACTAGGATTTTTGCAAAAAAACTAGTTGGTTTAGTATGACTCCGAAACGAAAAATCAGTTTTTATGAATACTGTACACTGATTGGTCGATTGCAGTTCCCTCATAAACACGTCATCTCTGATTGGTTGTTAATTAAGACGTACTTACTTCATTGTTTCTATCTACATTTAATTTGATTGTTATTTTAATTTTAGTTTCAAAATGTTCCTAAGTATAAAAATAGTATTGTCTTTCCCTTTATAACTCTAGCTATAATACCTCAATACTACAATTTAAAACGTACTTACTTCATTGTTCCTACCTATATTAACGACGTCCGTGGCCGAGTGGATATGTGATTAGCTTGTCGGTCTGGAGGTTTCGGGTTTGATCCCCGCTGAGAGCAACATTTATGTGATGAGCATATGTGTATTATGTTATATTAAATATATCGCTGAGTTTTTGTCCCATAATACAAGTGTAACTTAGTTTGGGGTAACTTGATCTGTGTATAATATGACCGAACGTGATTGTAATTTTACTCCAACAAAAGAGTGAAAAAAAATATTTAATTCCTAGTATCAAATAAGTATTGTCATTTCTTACCCTTTATAACTCTAGCAATAATATCTCAATATCACAATGACGAACCAAAAAGAATAAGAGTAGGCGAGCAATCAAAAATCAGCCAATCAGCATTAAAGAAGTACAATCTTACTAAACCAACTAGTTTTTTTGCAAAAAACCTAGTAAGATTAGAAAATATTACAACCGTTGTCTAATTATCCGGATTTTTGCAAAATCCCTAGGTTTTTTGCAAAAAACCTAAACATCAAATCATCCTACGACATATGCATAGTGCATATCTTATACACTAATCTAAATAAACTTAAAATAATATGAAAAATGAAGCGCCAAGTAATAATGATTTATATTCATTAACTGATATTTATTAACGTCAGATAAAATCTATCCATCAAGTTGAGTAGCTGACCTACTACGGCTTGACCCGGTGGAGTAAGATTATTTTGATCCCTCGCCTTGGCCATTTGTCAGCGTCACTTATCGACTACACTTCGATTATATCTTATTTATTAACATTTTATAGCAAAACGTTTAGCATTTCAATGGAACGGACTACAAAAAGTTACATTATTACCATAATTATGTTATAATTTTTATAATTTTCTACTATACAGATTTAACGTATTAATTTTTGAATTTTGTTGTAGTTGATAGGTACTTCCTCTAGATTGACCTCATGATAATGTTACACTTTTCAACAAAATAGAAGAAATAAAATAAAAAACGTGTATGGAAATGACACATCTACTATCCCAACGATAAGTACATACATACATATTCTCACGGCCATAAAGCCAGAGCTTCAGAATTATAAATTCTTCCGCCACTTTTGGAATAAGATTGCAAAATATGTTATATAAAGGTTGTTGGTCCCCCAAAAGCTTCAAAACCCTTAGTTGGAAATAGTCGTAGTAAATTATTATGTTTAACAATTACTGAAATAATATCAGAACAGTTGATTGGCATCTATAGTCAGTTGTAATTCCCAAAAAGTGGCTACCCCTTAAAAAGCAGAAATTCCCTAACTACCTTTGTAGTTTCTTAGCTACGCCTGGGTGCAGAACACATCATAAACATAAACAATGGTACGATACCCGTAAAAAAAGTTAAGGCAAATATGTTCGTGTCTAAGTGATTTAGTGATTTAGCTTCAGTATTAATTTGGAACACCATTAGTACGTATGTATGGCCGAGCCACAAGGTGCCACAAATGTAGTTAGCATAGCGTAGGACCATAATGTTATCATCCATCGTCGGTCGCATCTTTAATGATTTTTAATTATTAATGCACACGTTATTTTGTAATTTTACATCTAAAGCGAGAGCCATTCGCACTGTTTTCGTGACCCAATCAATGCTGAACGTATAACTTTTCGGGACTTAAAGCCGTGAGTTGGATTATTTAAGTATGAATTTTGTTATTTACTCTTATATTTAATGTGTTGCAAGCTTCTTATAGATTTTTCTTCTAACAACAACGGACGTTATAAAAGTAGATTAAATTGGATCTGAACCTCAAGTTCATAAATCTCCATTTATGATTTTTTCCTGAAGTTAATGTTCAAAAGTTTTCTCTGAATTGCCGTGCACCGTTTATGCCAAGCGGAATAGAAAATTGAGAGTTTATCTCTTCTAAAATTTCTGCCAATTTCACCAAGATCAGTTCCAACCGTGGCAATCTGGAGAATTGCTAACTCGTGTCCGTGGTTTCTATTTCCAGTATCGCGTAACTTAGTCGGGAAACTTTACTTCTTGTTAATACTTTATTTTTGTACTTAAAGTTTTTACGGTGATATAAAATTGACCTGTTTATATTATATAATGAGCAGTAAAATATACATAAACATAACATAACATAAACGTTCACGCCGTTTATCCCCGAAGGGGTTGGCAGAGGTACTAATACTCCTGAACTCACATGGCAAGCGCCATCTAGTTTCCAGAGAAGGTACCCACGTTTTGCTTAGACAGTGTACTCACGTGATAGGGGGCAGGCCTATCGCCGTTTTGTACGAATACACTGTCACATGACTAAGTACAACTCAGCCATGTGGGTTTCCTCACGATGTTTTCCCTCACCGTTAGCAACCATGATAAATTAACCACACATATGACTTTAGAAAAGACAAAAGGGCGTGATTGGAACTCACGCCCTTCTGTTTTTCGGGCGGGTGTTCTACCCACTGGACTATCATGTCGCTTTTTACATGTAAATAGAATAATCAAATATTTGTGATCTATCCGTGATGTTTTCCTCGCTCTTAACAAAAAATACGTCTAAAACAAAACACAAAAGGTAAATAATAGAATGACAAAACAATAAATGTTGAGAATAGAACATAGCTATAAATCTAACTGAAGTAGGTACCAATACTTCCACTGAGCATTTCAATTTCACTGTTATTTCTTAAATTATGATAGATTTAAAAGATCTTCTAAGTTTTTTTCTCCAGATATGTTAAAGTATAGTATAAGTCAAAGTCCGAGACAAGTACCACTACCCATGCGAAGCTGGGGAGACATGTAGTCTTCTATAGAAATATACAAAATCGCATTGTCTGTTTGTTATATTTAAATAGCCGCTAAATGCATATAGATGTGCTCTGGCTAGTCTCTAAAGAGCTAGATCGATTTTCACGGGACTTTCTTTGGAAGATAGCTGATGTAGTAAGGAGTAACATAGGCTGTGATTTATAATAGTATTAATCCGTGTGAAGTCGAAGTCGAAGTGAACGTTCCTCTTATAGTTAAAAAATCTGATTTTTCTAGCTATTAAAGCCTATTGTAACTGTGGCAATGGAATAGCTTTTATTATTAGAATTTACAAATTTTATAGCGATTCCTACGAGAAGTAAATTTTTCGATAACTTTAATATTTGGCTGCACTTCCAATAAAGTGAACGCGTTATTAGAGAAGATTAAATAAATATATACGGACATATTACACACAGACCAAGTTGGCCCTAAACTAAGTTAGACTTGTATTATCGACTATTAACTCAACGATATATTTAATATTATATAGAACTCATAGAAATAACGGCCAAGACTAATAAACAATCAATTATTCATCACATAAGTGTTGCTCTCAGCAGGGATCGAACCCGCAACTTCCAGACCGAGAAGCCTAATCGACTTGGCAACGGCCGTCAAATTTAAATGCTTTTGAACCAAATTTGAAAATGTTCATTTTTTTGTTTCTACAGGTTGTACAATAAAGGGAGGCCACACTGCGAACTACGCCGCCGTGCTGGACAATCACGGGGAGTGCTTGCTTGGTCTCGGAGACATGGTGATACACGACTGCATCACTCCACAGCTGGTAAGGAAATATAAGAATACATTGACTAGACAATGGTATTGCTGATGATTTTCCAGACACATCGCCCAACATCATAAAAGCTTATTTTTAAAAATAATAGGTTGCTACTACTAGAATCATGATGAAGATGCATACCATGTTTTTAAAGGCGAAGAAGAAAAATCAGAGATTCAAACGCACGCCACACAGACGCAACCTACAGACCTACAATATATAAGAATATACTCACGACTATAAATTCGAAAAAGGGTTAGTCGGAGCTTCAGAATCAAAGAAATACTCAGCCTCTTTTGGAAGTTAAGTGGGGAAAATACGGTAAAATAAAGGTTCTTGGTGATGGGTCGCCAACCACATCGCCCAAAAATCCATTAAAAAGCCCTTATACCCCTAGTCGCCTCTTACGTATATACCCACGCGAAGAAACGGGGTAGTGCTATTCTAAGCCAACACTACACGGCAACTTCAAAAGCTAGTGACATAAAAAGCGCGTCATCCATGCGTATTTTAAAAAGCATATTTCACAATTGTTGTGTTTAAAAGTTTTATTTTCCTTGACAGGTGAGCCAGCACCACGGAGTTTTAGAAAGATCTCCTCTGGTAGTGATGGACGGCAACGTTCCTCGCGATACTATAGAGTACGTCGCCAAACTGTGTAAAGAAATGTGTAAACCAGGTAACTAAAAAATATTAATTAGTAGTATTTAATAGTAGTAGTAGCAACCGTGATAGCCCAGTGGGTAGAACACTCGGTTATCGTGCAAACGACTAGTGTTCAAATCCTGGGTCGGGCCTACACCAATTTGTCTTTTCTAAAGACATATGTGTGGTTAATTTATCATGGTTGTTAACGGTGAGGGAAAACATCGTGAGGAAACCCACATGGCTGAGTTGTACTTAGTCATGTGACAGTGTATTCGTACAAAACGGCGATAGACCTGCCCCCTATCACGTGAGTACACTGTCCATGCAAAACGTGGGTACTCTGAACACCAGGTGACAAAGTCACGTGATGTTCAGAAGTATTAGTACCTCTGCCAACCCCTTCGGGGATATTCGGCGTGAACGTTTATGTTATGTTATGTTATGTATGTCGCTTGTACTTTCAGGTGCCAGGGTTCATAACATAACATATATTATCTCTCTGTAACATGATTCAGTTCATATACCACTTGATTTATCTAATCATTTATTACATAAATTTTGTCATGCAATGATACTATCTTCTATACTTATAATAAATCTGTAGAGAGGTCAATTCTGTACATGAAATATATTTTCAAAATAATTATCAGGGGGTGATTGGTGATCGATACTGATGCCGAAAATGCAATCAGTAAAATTTTTGTCGGTCTGTCTGTCTGTCTTTCTGTCGGTTTGTATGTTCCTTATGGAAACAAAAACTACTCGACGGATTTTAACGAAACTTGGTACAATTATTTTTCGTACTCTTGGGCAGGTTATAGTATCCTTTTCAGCAGATTGGTGAAGGGGAATTTTGGGAAAACTGGAGAAGTTACTCCATTTTTTAAGCTTCCGTCGCGTGTGCAGCCTTAATGGTTAAACTTACATAGAAATCATGTTTGACGGAAATATTCTTCATAAAATTGTCTAAAAAAATTCCCGCAACAGTATATGTCTATCTTTTATGGTTGACTCACAATAACACGTGTAACTTCTGATAGCTTAGCAGTTCGGAGCATTCTGATTATATTTGTTTACAATTACGTTTATAATACTCTCATTCATCCCTAATTTAAAAAAGGTAACATCATTACCTATTCAACAAAAAAAGAATCATAGAAGTCGGTAGAGAAACACCGAAATTATACATGAAATAAGCCATAATCGCGCCCGTGACCAAAACCAAATCGTTACTAATTTACATATCACATACTAGATGGCGCCAGCAATTGCATCCTACATCACGTAATGATTTCTTTTTTAGATTGTTATAAATACGTCATAGTCTTTTATTCCAAAATTTGCTAATAAACGGAAATACTGAACCGTTCATAAAAGCGCATTCAAAATCACCAAACTACAATGTTCAGGGAGTGCTATAAATTTAATAAATTGAAAACATTGCGCTAAATTTCACAACGCTTGAGCAGTGACTGAAGAAAGAAACCTCAGATATTTAAAAAACAACGCTATCCGTGCGAAGCTGGGCCGATCCGCTAGTATACAATAAACAAGGTACATATACATTTAGCAACCGTGATAGCCCAGTGGGTAGAACACTCGGTTATCGTGCAAACGACTAGTGTTCAAATCCTGGGTCGGGCCTACACCAATTTGTCTTTTCTAAAGACATATGTGTGGTTAATTTATCATGGTTGTTAACGGTGAGGGAAAACATCGTGAGGAAACCCACATGGCTGAGTTGTACTTAGTCATGTGACAGTGTATTCGTACAAAAACGGCGATAGGCCTGCCCCCTATCACGTGAGTACACTGTCCATGCAAAACGTGGGTACTCTGAACACCAGGTGACAAAGTCACGTGATGTTCAGAAGTATTAGTACCTCTGCCAACCCCTTCGGGGATATTCGGCGTGAACGTTTATGTTATGTTATGTTATATACATTTAAAGAACACGTGTCTTGTTGGTACTGGCACAGGTGTGTAGTGTCGGCTTAGAATATCACTAAGCCACATCCCGTGGGTGTCGTAAGAGGCGTCTGAAGGGTATTGTGGCTTTTAAGTGATAATTATTATTGCGGTTGGAGACACATATCCAACAATCTCTATTTTACATCTATAGATTTCTAAAGCTCTTGGATATATACAAGCTATGGGATATACACACATGCCCCTTTTTGCCTCAACAGTGTTTTAACGTGAAAGAGGGCAGGTTTATCACCGGTTTATACGAATACTCTGTTACATGACTTGATATAACTCAGCCATATGCGTTTTCTCACAATGTTTACCTCACCATTAACCTTCATAATTAAAATACAGTATGTATGTTGAAAGAAACGATGGTCTGAACACCATTTGTGTTTTTTCGGCAGATTAAATTTAATTCACACAACTAAACAAAGTTTATTGGTACAAAAAAATACAATTCATATTTAATCTTTTTATTTTACTAACTATAAATTAAGTCGTTCAACTATAAAAAAACATGGACAAAATATACTAAATACTTACTAATAATAATACAAAAATAAGTTTAATCCTATAATAAAAACTTCTAAAGAGATTCTATCATACATGGACGGTTTCGTTACATTTCATTTAAAGTACTGTTCCTAACTTTGTTTTCGTCTACACAGAACCAAACATTATTCTTAGAATAACAATACACAGCTTAATATGTTTTACCCAAAAATACATTTTTCTTATAAGTACTGATTTATGATTGATCAAAACGATTTTCTTTTGATTTGTACAATTTTAATATACTATATTAAGACTCATTGAAGGCACTAGATTTTGTTTTTGACTACTACAGCAAAATTTTAAATTTATTTAGTCGATTTAAGGTGTGGAGAATATCATTACATTTATATCAAAACAATACAAACATATATTTAAAATTATATTTATAAATAATGTCTTTTATATCAAAATATACTTGCTGAAGCTCATGTTAATATTCTTACACTTACAGAAAAAGTTTCTGTGTCACCAAATCATATTATGGATACTTTTGTTCATAATCTATTCACGCTTAATGTGTCTGGTATTATAAGTTTACAACATCATATTTGATAAATAGTTAAGAGTTTATTTAAAACAAAACTTGTTAAAAAAACGTTTTTCTTTTAATTTTGATGTAATTAAAACGAATGTTTAATACCATTTCATAACATCCTCGAGATATTTAAACTAACATTCACTTTTGGTTCTATCACTTTCTTCAAAGAGCTATTTCAAATATTTTACAAATAGAACATTGATTTTACTCTGAACTGTAAATAGAAAATAGTTCACAGTCAACTCAACACAATATTCAATGTTATGAAACAAATATTGCAATGAATAATGAATTTTATTGAACGTAAAAGATCAGAAAGATTAATCATGTGAGCAGTGCTCATTTGGAAAATCGCTTTTTATGAAAGAAAGATTGAGATTGAGAGTTGTTTTGGGATTTAATGGCATTTTATCATCCATTATCGGGAATTAGAATTAAGCATATGAGGCAGACACAGTTCCATGAACTTCAACAGGCTATTGCAAACACATCAATGAAAATAACGAGCCTGGAATTAGATTTAATGTGCTATTTAAATGTGGTAACAAGAAAATGCTCTGTTTATAAGTGCGAGCTTAATTGAACCCGTGAGTTCTTTTTCACATATCTCGGTTGCCGGGTGGCGAAGCATAATGCCAAATACTTTCTTCAAATAAAGAACTCTTATTCTAAAGCTCTGGCTACCCCTTCTAGGGATGTATAACCGTAAGTATATGTTTTTATATGTAAGGCCAAATACTTCGCCTTTAGGTATCCAGCGCCTTCTACCCGGCAACAGGGAAGTGTGAAAAGACACTGAGGTTTTACTTTTTACTGCGCTGATGCCCAAAAAATATTTCGTGGTGCCAAGACTATAATAAAGTATCGCATATCTTGCGTTAGTGACCTTTGCAATGCTTTCGATATAGAACCTGCTTATGTCATCGATGTATGGAATGTGCATCAGTACAATAAAAAGTAAAACAGCCAAACAAGCCTTAACATTGCTTGAAAATGATCCTGCTTAACTAGCACGAAATTTAAATAGGGTGATAAAAAGTAAGTTATTAATAAATGGCAGGGATTTTACCGATTTATCCAAAGCACATCAAATCTTTTAGTAGCATTCCTTCTATCGTCTTAATTACCTCTCGTGCCATAAGCAAACATATCTTCTTAATCCTAAAAGAGAGCTGTGGTATAGAATAGTTTAAGGCCAATTCCCGGCAGCTCGTTGTTGGTGCAACTGCTGTTGTAATTGGTGCAAAGCATGTTCTGGCTGACTGTGCTGCATCTGAGCTACCAAATTCTTGGCCTCGCGACGGAGCTCGTACAATTTGCGAGACTCCATGTATAAGAGGATTCCTGCCCCACCTTTTTATAAAAAAAATAGATAATCAATTATATATAGTACTACTGATTTGGTCTGATGTGTGTTGATTGTATTAATATTTCTTATTAAATGGACTATCTATCACTGAAAGAAAATTTCTAATTGGTCTAGCAGTTCTTGAGAGCAGCATCTCTAAGCAAACAATGTATACAGCTTTGTAATATAAGTAAAGATAAGAGTAATCACATTGTGCAAAAGTTAGATATTGTTGGCTATATTAGTGGGTTTAATCTTTGTCACATTGTTAATTAGTCGACCAGCAAAGTTCCGTAATCATTGTGCAAGTAGATGATATGAGTGGGACGAAACCTGGGCTACTAAGCAAAATGCAGAGTAGGGCCTTTCTTAACTCTGTGGTTATCTCTATTTGCCCAAATCTCATACACTCATGATATAAACATTAAATACATCTAGTAATTATGTGGTTTGACAATAATGCATGTATTGCAATACTTTTGGGCTAACTATGGCGTGCGTTAAGGTGGCGTACCATGAAGCTGTCTGCTTTTACAGTAACATTATATGTTCTATTAGGGCCATTTAAGCCAAGAAAATAGTACTAAAAAAATGTACTGATGTACTGTAATAATTAATACCTAGTTGTTTATGGCAAATTAAATATAAGTTTTATGATAAACCTATTTCTTTCTATAAGCACTATTTGTGTACGCTGGCATAACGCCAGGACGGTATGTCATTGAAAAGCCTTGTTCAATATCTCTGTTCCTACAAGATCAATCGTTATGAAATTTTGCATAACGGGAGAAGTATTTAGGAAGAGTTTTTTCGTGTAAACTCTGTTGCTTTACAATTAGCCGTTTTCGAGTACGGCGATGTGTACGCTAGCTTGACGTTAAGCCAGCGTACACAGTGAAAATGGTGTTTATTTCCTAAACTAAAGAGGCACTATTTTTTTTACTTTTACACTAATTAGGCACTATTTAGGCAGAGTTTTTTGACATAGTAACCAGCTCGATACAGCTTCATGGTACGCCACCTTAACACACGCTAACTATGAATAATCATGAAATAGTTTCTCCCAGTTTACTTTGAAAAAGATACTTTTGGTTATTCTTTTACTCGTTTTTGTTCTTACATACCCTGGGAATGTCAATCTATATTAGCATTGTTATGGAGTCCTCAAGTTGTGATATTAATAAAAACTGAATTATTCTTTAAGACACGCACACACAATGTCAAGTCTAATGAATGAGAGTATTTGAGAAAATAAAATATCTCTTTTTTATGTCAATGAGCATTTGAAAAAAGGTTTTTAAATATTAAAAAATACTTACCAAATATTAAAATGTAATTAAAACATAGTAGTACAAATATCAAATAACAAATACTTACCAAATAAGATACAAGCTATGACAGCAAATGCATAAGACCAGGATAATACATTGAAGGATGGGTACAGCAGCCAATCTCGTCTGTAACAGTTTCCTCCGAAAATAGCTACAGCCAAGAACAGGAAAGCACCTATAATAATAAATAAAAGTTGCAATATTGTTATAAGTAAATGTATAAAAATATTTTTCTATCATGTTTTAAAAATAATGGAACATCTTATATGTGATATTTTTCTTTCCTTTATTTATTTGTAACTAGCTGACCCGACAGACTTCGTACTGTAAATTTGCTTATGCCAAACATTAGGTGTTTTTTCAGGCATGAATAAATTATTTGATCTAATTTTTTCCAGGATACAAAGTATTCTATATCATAATTGGGGTCATTATCTAACATACTGCTAAATTTCATTCATATACATTCTGTAATTGAGAAGCCAAACACACAAACATTTAAACTTAGGATAATCCCCACATGAGATTTCTATGAACAAAACATTCTAATTAATGATTTCATTTTTTGATTGGTTTTAACTTAATAAACAAAACATTATTGCTTCTTTATTCCTTTGAGCTTAAAAGGCATGTTTTCTTTGATGCTCTCTATCTCCTATGATATAAGGGATAAAGTTTTAATGGATAAACAATTCCATTTTACTTACTTGATAAAGCAACCATAACAAATGATGAAGAAACACAGATCCACTCATATCGCAGTACAGTACGAAGAGGCCATCGCACAATCACACAAGCCAATACTACTTGCGCTGAGAATGACAGCATCAAAGCAAGGGTAACAAATGCTTGTACAGCCATGAGCCAACCTGGCAGTAGCCATTCACGGATAACATAATACTCCTGAAACATAAATTAAATAAAGCTACGGTAAAATATTTTCATGTAAAGGTAATAGTTAGATCAAATTAAAGAAAAGGTGGATGTCGTGTCTTAGCAAGGGATCAAGGAGCTGGCATTGAATAGATATTACTGAACAATGTTACATTGACAAGAGCATTCCTCTTAAAGTAATAATGATGAAAGGTTAGAGTGGAAATAATTATCATAAAAATATAAACTTTTCTTTACCTGACTAAAGACATAATTGCAACCATCAAATAGCTTATCAAACTGATATGGAGGGAACCTGAATTTATCAAAGCAGTATTCCCAAAGACCCATATGTTTGAAAGATGAAAACATCTCAGAGTAAGATTCTATCCAATAAGGGCCGGCAAAAGAAAGTAGGAGAAACAACCCAGACACAAATGTTATCGAAGCACCAATCAATGTTGCATCTGAAAGAGGATAAAAACGATTAATCTTCAATTATATGAACTAAAAATGAATTGTAAATTATTATAAGGGCGTGCCCGGTGCTATTCTTACTCGAGGCTTTTGGATATTCATTGTCCGCCGACATGTTTGTATCTTACAACTATTGTTATGTGTTTCCTAAAATATTATTTTAGAGAGCTCGTTTAATCGAATTTTATTCAAAAAACTTAATTTTAAAATTAAAGAAATAGGTCAACAACACCAACAAAACACAACTGTTTTTTTTTTTAAACAGTCAGTCAGTATTATGTTCACAGACAACATAGGGTGATTATGTTATTTACTTTTTTTGAGCTATTTATTGGCTTTGGATACTGATCCTTTGTAGCCAAAAATGGTACATACACATACATACATATACTCAGGGCTGTAAATCCCTAGAAGGGGTAGCCAGAGCTAAGGTATTAGAAATTCCTCAGCCACTTTTGGAAATGTGAGTGGGGAAAAGATGGTAAAAAATAAATCGCCGTGTAGTATCGGCTTAGAATAGCACTACCCTGTTTCTACCGATGGGTGTACTGTACGTAAGAGGCGACTAACGGTATTTTAAGGGATTTTTGGGCGATGCAGTTGGAGACCCATCACCAACAACCAAAAATGGTATAATGGTATTTATTACCAATCAGGCGGATATTTTGTATAATGCATTATATTACATCATTGGTATAATGATTTTACTTTCAGACTTATTTATAATATAATTTTATGATTTCATACAGGATTTTTAGAAGCAACTCGCTGATAAGTACAAAAATCAATTAAATTATAAAGATAGAGGCAATACTTCAACTGCGAATATAATATAGAAACTAATCTGCTTATTACTTAATTTACTGGTATTAGGGATTTCGGCTTAGGAATTTTAAACTTTAGGGATGTGAGTATTAGGAATATTACGATAAATATATTTCGAAGGCTAATAACACTGAACGACACAATAAGTTCCTTTTGAGAAATGCAATAAAGGAGGAGATGAAAATAATAATAAATTATAATTAAACGTTAGGAATCTCTTTTTTTTAATTGATTTGCGTATATTTATGATGCTCATGTCTCATCTTGTCACCTGTTTGGTAGAGTGAACTATTTGATGAACTGAAATGACAGGCTAATGGGAAATGTGACGGTGTCTATTTCTTTAACTGACTATGTAGGAGTTGAGTACTGCATGTTACTCTCTGTTCCACAAGCTAAAATTGCCGCCACTCGAGTTCAGTGGTTATACAAAAAGAGAAACCGAATAACCATGGATACGGGGCGTGGAAATATTCTGATATTCCAACCATATAATGACCAATGTGAATGCTAAGATTGAAGCAAAATGGGACCAACTCTAGCAATCATGTCTGCTCTCACTAACAAAAGAAAATAATTTGCTTTAACCTTGCTCTCTCATTGGATCCTACGCACTTGTCGATTTCCCCCTCGTGGAAGACCAGCCAGATTTATTTATTGTCTTGCCGAAGAAGGCTTAAACCGGTGGCCGCAGAGTCACTTACAAGCTCTTGGGGCGGGTTGCCGCCGCTATGTGTGAGCATAATCGCTTCCCTTTTTTAGGGGAGGTCCTTTTATGTATCGGTGGATGACTCCAGGTCCGAAATGAAGCCGAGCTGTAGGTGGATTGCGAGTTTCAATCGAAATTGCGTTTTTGATCAGAACGATCGAATTGCACACATCTGAGTGAAAACAATATATATCTGTGTCTCTTTTACTCCTGATGCTAAGGATAGCATTACTTTACTACGGCATAAAGTAAAAGTTTCGATAAATCTCGCAATCTGCCCACTGTGCCGGACCCCTAGGGAAGTTGTGTCCTCTTTATATCCTCACCACTGGCGTTAGCGCTCTACGCCGACGATAGGGTCGGTCCCAGGTAACGGTTGGCATGATGCCAACATTGGACTTTGACCGCCTTCATCACGCGCGGTAACCCGGCCAGGCTTGCGCCGCTTACGTGAGGCGGCGAGAACATCTAGTGGCAGATTTCGGTTAGACATTTTAAATAAATAAAATAAAATAATCATTTATTTCAAAGTAAAAAGATAAATCTTTGTTTTTTGATCGTCAAATTTTAACTTAATACTAAGTTTACTTCGGATTCGGAAGGTGTTTTGTTGAGAGAAGAACTCGTAAGAAACTCTTTAACACACATCTTTTTTTACGTCCATTACAATTTTGGTGTTACCGGTGTGCCCGGAAACATCCTGCACAGAGCCCTGATGACACCGAGCCATTTTATCATTAATATAATCATTAACATTATAATAGGCTTTCGAACTAAGATTCCTTTTAACTACTACTTTGAGTTTGGTTTCTGATAAATTTAAAATGTCCTCAGGTATTTTATTATACATTTTTACGCATAACCCCATGAAAGATGTATTTACTTTTGACAATCTGTATTTAGGTATAGAAATTTTGTTGTTGTCTCTCAGATTTCGAATATGTCTGTCACATTTTTTTACAAAAGAGGCCTGATTTTTTCTAACGTACATAATATTTTCATAAATATATTGACATCAACAACAATGACAATCCCGGGTCGGGCCTACACCAATTTGTCTTTTCTAAAGACATATGTGTGGTTTATTTATCACGGTTGTTAACGGTGAGGGAAAACATCGTGAGGAAACCCACATGGCTGAGTTGTACTTAGTCATGTGACAGTGTATTCGTACAAAACGGCGATAGGCCTGCCCCCTATCACGAGAGTAAACTGTCCATGCAAAACGTGGGTACTCTGAACACCAGGTGACAAAGTCACGTGATGTTCAGAAGTATTAATACCTCTGCCAACCCCTTCGGGGATTTTCGGCGTGAACGTTTATGTTTTATTATGAACCGATACGATGTTATTTTTTAGAGATACCTACATACTTTCTAGTAGCTGAATAAAGTTATTAACAATAAATAGAAATTAAATCGAATACATCGTTTTTTCAATATCAAAACCAGCATTGTCTTTGTAAACCATTCCACACAATTTCAATTTTATGTTATTATATTGACATGGTTTTATGTTATTATAATGTCTGCTCAACCGCATCGCACCAGCAGTAGCTGAGACGCTGAGGGAAGAACAAGCCGGTTTCCGCTCCGGACGCTCCTGCACAGACCACACTAACACCTTGCGCATACTGATCGAGCAGTGTGTCGAATGGCAGTCGGAACTACTGCTGGCATTCGTCGATTTCGAAAAAGCCTTCGACACAGTGAACTGGAGCGCGTTGTGGTCCAGCCTTAGTCGCAGGGGCATCCCGCAGTGTATTATTGAAATAATCAGCGCCCTGTACGAAGGTAGCACATGCCGGGTGATTCATGAAAAGGAGCTGGGAGCACCAATATGCATCTCTGCGGGCGTCAAGCAAGGATGCCTCTTATCGCCGCTTCTCTTCATTATTCTGTTGGACGACGTCATGAGAGCGGTCACCCAAACACCTCGAGGTGTGAAGTGGGGCGCTTCTGTCTTAGAAGACTTGGACTACGCGGACGACATTGTGTTAATCTCGCCAACTCTAGCCCATTTAGAAGCTAAACTTGAGAGCCTTAGAAAGCAAGCTGAAGTCATGGGCCTGCGAATTAATAAACGCAAAACCGTCGACATGCGGATAAATCCTTCAACGACAGAACCATTGAAGCTTCAAGATACCCCCCTAGAATCCGCTCGTAAGTTTGTTTACCTCGGTAGTGTTATTACGTGTCAAGGAGGTGCAGACGAGGATGTTGAAAGCAGGATACGGAAGGCAAACGCGGCCTTTGCCCAACTGAGACCTGTCTGGGAGTCAAATGTCCTTTCCCGTCGAGTAAAGATCTCCCTCTTCGAATCCGTGGTGAAATCCGTTCTGCTCTTTGGCTGTGAAACGTGGAGAGTGACAAAGGGGCTGACGAATAAGCTCCAAGTTTTCGTCAACAAGTCCCTGAGGTCAATCCTCCGCATTTACTGGCCAATGACAATCCGGAACGTGGACCTGTGGAACCAATGCCAGCAGACTCCAGTTGTGACTGACATCGCACTGAGAAAATGGAGGTGGATGGGGCACACATTTCGAAGAGGGACCACAAACGCCAGCATCGCATTCGAGTGGAAACCACCGGACGGCAAGCGAGCCCGCGGCCGTCCCGTACACACTTGGCGCCGGAGCGTGGAGAGCGAGCTGCGAGCGGCGGGACTGAGTTGGAGTGCGGCCAGGGAAGTCGCAGCAGACAGGAAGGCGTGGCGGGAGCTTGTGCAGGCCCTGTGCACCAGTGGGGTGCCATAGGACGACAACATATTGACATGGCAGCGTCATTTTATTTATGGTTTTAAACAATTCTCTCAGGGAATCTCGTGATTTCAAATTATAAATAGCTCTTATTGCTTTCTTTTGGAGAATAAATATGGGACCAACATCAGCTGCTCTGCCCCAGAGTAAAATACCGTAAGACATTACATACATACATATACTCACGGCTATAAATCCCTAAAAGGGGTAGCCAGAGCTAAGGAATTAGAAATTCCCCAGCCACTTTTGGAAAGTTGAGTGGGGAAAAGATGGTGAAATAAAGGTTATTGGTGATGGGTCTCCACCGCATCGCCCAAAAATCCCTTAATAGCCGTCAGTCGCCTCTTACGTATACCCACCGGAAGAAATGGGGTAGTGCTATTCTAAGCCGACACTAGACAGCATTACACTATGAAAATATGTTAAATGTCTTATTTTCCTAACGGCATATGCAGCACTACTTAGCCTGCCAGCTAGTGAGCTAATGTGGGGCCCTATTGGAGCTTGGAGTCCAGAGTTATCCCTAAGAAAACTGTGTCATCTGAATATATTATCTTTTCATTATTTAAAATTATTTCTTTATCAACTTTCTTAACATTGGTTAATACAAATTTAATGCATTTAGTTTTTTTGCCATTCAGTACAAGATTATTTCAAACCATGTTTGAATCTGTGAAACCGTGTTATTCACCTCGTCAATATTATGATTATTTCTTTGAACGTCAAATACTAAGGAAGTATCATCAGCAAATAACACTATCTTGGACATTTTCTCGACCATGAACGGCAAATCATTAAAATAAACCAAAAATAAAAATGGGCCTAAAATAGAACCCTGCGGAACACCCATTTTTACATGAGTTCCAGGTGATATTGTATAATTGATTTGCACTTTCTGTATCCGATCCGAAAAGTAAGACTTTATTAAGTGCGTCACCTTGTATGCCATAATTTTCTAATTTAATAAAAAGGATTTCATGATCTGTACAATCAAATGCCTTCGTAAGATCGCAAAACAAACCAATAGCATCATTTTCACGTTCCCACGAATCAAAAATATGTTTTATTATGGCAACGCCTGCATCGGTGCTAGAGCGAGCCCTTTGTAAAGCCAAATTGATGGATTGGATGAAACAATTTGTTAGGCGAAAAACATTCGAAATGCAAAAGCATTTGATTGAACATTAGTTTTTCAAATATTTTACTTATAACTGGCAGAATAGATATGGGTCTATAACCATCAGGACTTATTTTATCTCCTCTGGATTTAAGAAGAGGTACAATTTTGCTATGCTTCATAAGATTTGGAAAGATTTAATTTCTTATACATTCATTAATATCTGCTAAATATGGAGCCAAAGTGACAATAAAATTATTTAGATTGTAAGATCGACCACAAGCTTAATAGCACCATAAATCGAAAATTATTTTCGTTCATATTTGATGCCAAAACCGTTGTACGCCGTTATAGTGTCCGTGAGATATCCTGCCATTTTTGACGTTTATCACTTACTGCCGATCTATGTATATATGTATCTATGGGTACATAAGGAAAAACACAAAAATATTTAAATAAAACTTTTAATTAGATACATGTATAAAATGGACGGAGACAATCAGGTATAAGTCTTGTTCACTTAAATCTAATATTGTATATAATTTTGTAAAGTAATAATAAAAGAAAATAACGCATAAAATACATATCTGAATTTCACAGATGAGTCCACATGAGGCACAATATATAGTAAATCTAGACATGTAAGACATTTTTTAAATGAGTGCGCTATAAGAGCTAAGGCATCTCATTTATAATGTACAATATGAATACATTTTATCCTATTTGTAAAGTGGTATACAGGTTTGAGAGCATCTAACTAACTTCTCTTAGTGACTTAGTTTAATGTTGTTATAAACTAATCTCAAAAAAGTGTATTGACTACTAAAGCATTGATACTAATGATATAACTACTCAAATCACATTGTCCTAGAAAATACAAATTTGTTAGACTTATGTCACAATAACTACATTATTCTTTACATGGGGTGTTAAATTTACAGAAGAATAGAAGATTGATGGTTGTAAACAAAGCTAGAGAGGTTTGCTAGGATCCTACAAAGTGGCGATCGGATTTATCTGCCTACCGCAGTGGGAAATAATTGTGAGTATGTATATTCAACACACTTATATGTATATTCAACTTAAATTGATTTTATGGTGCGTGTTGGAAGAAAGATGGTGTTTCTTTTTGTACAGTTCCGACTTATACAAAATAAAGATAAAAATAATCTACACTTATTATTAAGAGATAAAAACTACAAACTCAGTTGCAGGTATATTAAGTAGATCTGTAAAACTTATGTGTTTTTATAATGAATCTCAAAGATCTATTTTATGCCATAAAAGTTAATTACTAAAGTAATTTTCTTTTATTGTTAATCTTGGCAGGCACTTTGTTTATATAATTAAGTACTACTTGTGATTGGACGTTACAATTAAAGTATAAAAATTGTGATAAAGCTAATGTTAAAAAAATACTTTTAGAATACATCTCGTTAACAAAATACAATAATAAACAAAGCATTGGCTAGTATGATTATTTGAAATGATTTATGTATTGAAATTATTAGTAAAGAAATTAATAAAAATGAGGTCAAGTTTTCTATTGACAAAAAATTTATATGTATATATAAAAGACATAGGCAAGTACTTAATTCATTGAAATCCAATGTAGAAATAAGTTAAAAAAAATGTGATGTATCAATACTGTCATTTATAAGCACTTATAAATATAAAGAGATTCTTACAACTATCTTAAACTCATTAACAAAGGCACATACATAATCTTTCACGACGGCTTTAAAAAACCCTAAAGCATTTTCGCGACCAACAGAGGTTACATTGTAAATTGTGATGTACTTGTGAGACTACGCCTTGGATTCTTGTTCTAACTCAAAGCGGGCTTGAGACTCGCGGAATCGCTTCCTCTTCTTGGTTTGAATGTTGGTTTCAGTGAGGAACAAAGCGGCTGCTATTATGCAGGCTATGGAGCCTACTACACCTAAACCGAATGACCAGCCTGCGAAATAATTTTATAGTTATGTATGAGCAAAGACTTTAAACTTATATATTCATAGACCGGACATATTACACTTAGTTTGTACGCTAAGACTTGTTACATTTAGGTAACAAGTCGTTTAGTCTGTGGTAAGTCGTCCGCGAGGAAGTACATCATAGGCAACATCAATTAAATTATCGAAAGAAAAACGAATATGCCGAAGTGCGCGTTACGTCGTTGTAAATCCAAATATGGAGTGCAAGCAGAAGAACAAATCAGTTTATTTTCGTAACTATTTATATTTTTAATCATTTATTTTAAGTGTTTCATTTTATATTTCTTAGAAATTACTAGAATATATTTTGTAATTTAAAACAGCGCCATCTATTGTTGAGTAAATTCACTAATTCGTTAAAGTTAATTCAGAGGTGTCAAACCTTTAGCTGCTGTGGTCAAGCGAGCGGCGCCAAGCTTACACTTTTTCATATTAAAAAAAAACCTGTGACTTAAACATTTTTAAACTTGTTCAGTTCGTGAATCAATCTAACTTAACTCCCGTAAATGTAAAAAAAGTCAGCCAAAATTTGTCATTTTTTCAAGTAAACTATGTGTTAATGTAGTGGTATTTACAGCGTGTTGTTTGGTTGAATGCGA
This sequence comes from Bedellia somnulentella, assembly GCA_963576735.1. Taxonomy (NCBI): domain Eukaryota; kingdom Metazoa; phylum Arthropoda; class Insecta; order Lepidoptera; family Bedelliidae; genus Bedellia; species Bedellia somnulentella. Next base: position 4,855,095 of record OY755172.1, on the reverse strand, counting down.
TTTTCAGAGCAACGCAATTTCGAATGACTGATAAACCTGATGTTCCACGTGTCGCTATACTTAAAAAGCTAATTCTTGTAGGTTTCATAAAGAATTTTTTTTAATATGGTAGTATAGATGTATTTAGTATACCTACTTGCATTTTGATGAACCAGCCAAATGTTTACTACCCCTGCTCAGCAGTGTAAGAATAGGGATGGGAATATTGTTTAATTTGGGTTGTTGCATTTCTACTGTATTTTAAAATTTGCAATGTAATTTAAAATTTAGGTATAAGTTTAAATTACTGAATTGATGTTTTAATAAACAAATATAAAGTTTTTCATTTAAATATTGTTTGATTATTCTACTGTCTATACAGAAAATAAGACTATGACGAATTTGCAATTACCAAAATAATCCACTCCTTAAAATTATAGTTGTGACGAATTTATTTACACATAGAATTTTGTGGGACGAATTTAATTAGTGATGAATTAACAACAACCCTGTTGGGGGTTGGGATTGAGATTAGGGGATGTAAAATGATAAGATAGAGATAAGTTCAACTAAGATATATTACAAGGTAGTAAAAGGTGCAAATGAGGTGAAATGGGATTAATAAGTAGCGCGCGGTACGAGGTCAGTAAGTGAACTGTTCTAAAAAGGTTTGAGTAAAAGAGTGTTGCAGCGTAAACTGCTGACGGAACTTAACGTACGGTGATTGAACCGTACATTAACCGTACGTTTAATTTTAAGTCAATGAGGTACTTTTATGGCGTTAAGTCATAGACAATGTATTTCTGTTATTGTAGATTTCCACCAAAGAGTAGTGAAACTCGCGAAAGTTGGATAAAATATGTTCAGAGAGAGAGCGTAGAGAGGATGATTGGCTTAATCAATCACAGATTACATTTGATACGAGCGGTCATTGAATCGTACGCAAATATTAAACTTCGTTATATAGCAAAGTTGGACCCTGCTGGTGTTCACATCCAGTCCAAAATACAAAAATTAACAAAACTTATTTTATTTTAAGGGACTTGATTGCATTGAATCAAGTCCCTTAAAAAAAGTTTTGTTAAATTCCTTTGCCATCGTTTTATTTTATTTTATTAGTAAGTTATAGTTTTAATTTGGTAAAATTAGTGTTAATGTAAAGTTAAAAATAAAAATATAAAAAAAAACTTTTTTTTACCACATTCAACACACAACAAAAAAATAGATAACCATGGACATCATTAGCATTTCTAGTACCTTAATACAACTAACGCCATCGAACATACAAAAGCTGAATTATTTCATATATTGAAAAAATGCAAAAATGCATAAGTTATTCCAGTGGACGTTAGATGGCGTTTTTCTTTCCAAGATTACAGGTTTAGTACGAAGTGTTCCATCTATGTTCTAGTAAGTATAGTTTAATATCTTTGTGTATGAGTTTCACATGGATATAATCACTAAAGCTGTGTAGTGCGGCTTCTTCTCTACTTGTCGGTGGGTGTACGTAATAGGCGATTTTTGGGCGATGCGGTTGGAGACCCATCACCAACAACCTTTATTTTACCATGTTTTCCCTACTCAACTTTCCAAAAGTGGCTGAGGAATTTTTCATTCCTTAGCTCTGGCTACCCCATCTAGGGATTTTTAGCCGTGAGTATATGTATGTATGTATGTATGTACAATCACTAAAATAGGGTGAATAGCTTGAGTTCAACTTCCAATCGAAGAAGAATTTTTAATATGATTAAATATTGAGACATATAAAAAAATCCATTGTAATAGCTGATTTTTTTGTTGTTTTTAAAATAAATTTTTACTTCGCAAACAAAAAGACACCTGAATAAATGTCAAAAAAATATTAGGAAATTTACTTAAATAATGGATTGGAAATAAATGTCGATATAAAACAAACATAGAAAATACATACAGTATTTTTTTTCGATATGAATATTTAAAGTATTAAGTACTCATCATACCAGATGAAGAATAATATTACAAACTATGGTATCCATAAATTAGATAAGGTATCCATTAATGAGATATGGTATCCATTAATGAGATACCGCAAATTACCTAAGTAGTTGTTGGGGTGATCCGGCATCCATCCATCCGTGTTTCCGGAACTTGCAAATATTATTACAGCTATCGCTCCAAATATACCTGAAACAATATTGATGAAAATAAATTACCGGCCATTTAACAGTAGGCAGAATTTAACAAATTAATGTGTCCACTTCCTTTATGCGTCTAATTGTGTTACGAATATAAGTTGTTTTCTGCGAGGTTAAGTATGCCAGTTTTGGCCAGGAACCCCAATATTTATTTCGTATAATTTATACATACATACATATACTCATGCCTATAAATCCCTAGAAAGGGTAGCCAGAGCTAGGGAATTGGAAATTCCTCAGCCATTTTTGGAAGTTGTGTGGGGAAAAGATGGTGGAATAAAAGTTGTTGGTGATGGGTCTCCAACAGCGTCGCCCAAAAATCCCTTAAAAGCCCCAATACTGTTAGTCGCCTCTTACGCACACCCACAGAAGGAAATGGGGTAGTGCTATTCTACGCCGACACTACACTACACATTTATATCCATGATATGTTAGCTTTACTAGCTTAATCAGTGGGAAATTCACTATATTTAAAACTAGTTCACCTACGCTGCTTCGGAAGCTATAAATTCCTAATTGATAAATATAATAATACAATTAATCATGTTTTAGGCTAATGATAAAAAAAAAACTTCTTTATTTACTTAAAATACAAATTTACAATTTAAGTTTACATTTGCCCTCGCACTAGGCTAAGCCTGTATCGCGAGGACCAATTTTACTTAACACATTATAAAGATTAAATTTAATAAAAATTAAAAACTATATTACAAATTTTAAAAAGGTTTTAAAACAAAATAAAAAGTATGCAAGTATAAAAGGGGAATGGAAGTAAAATAAGAATAAAAGGTAAAAACGTCATGCAGCTGTGATATGTGTGTACGTGTGTGTGAGAGCGTATGTATGTGTGTGTGAGAGGGTATGTATGTGTGTGTGAGAGCGTATGTGTGCGACAAACATAACATTATTTTATCAAACAAATCATTATTTCTACCTGTTGAGAAATAAACATATTTAATTGAAATACATCGCACGCTTAATACTACAGTGACCTATGTGAAAATTTTGATGTAATGAGTTACAATACTTCACAGACCTTAAAAAGCATGCTCTACAACATAGGCACGAGAAAACACCCGTATTCTTAACACAAAGAGGTTCAATTTCACTTAGGTCTTTGTCGTCTCGTATTCATAATGTTGTTGAGCATGATTTTAAGGTCTGTGTAGTATTGTAACTCAATTCATCAATTTTGACATAGGTCACTGTAGTATAAAGCGTGTGACATACCCGAACCCAGCAATACATATCCTATCAACTATGTTTTTTATGCATCACTTTTTAAATATTTTATTGTGTCTAAGTGATGAACGTTTAAGGCGGTATGCTTACCTAGTATTAGTTATATTATATTTAAGATTATTAAAGCATATCGCTGTTGTTTATCCAAATAAATAAATAAACTTGCCAATCATAAGAAACTGCAATAACACATAATTTAAATCTTTTTGTTCATGAAAACCTCATGTGGGGGGGATTATTACTAATAAATAAAGGAAAGAAAAATTTCGACACAGGCGGGGATCGAACCCGCGACCTCGGGTAAACGCCCCACAGGTAAATAACACAGTTACATAAAAAACTACATACCCGAACCCAGCAAGATGTATCCAATGGACTTGATGAGCAACAAAAACCGGTGCTGGTCGGGTCCACAACACAGGAAGAACACCAGCACCAACACTGAACATATCAGAACGCCGATGAGACACAGCGTGAAGAAGAACTGGGTGGCTATCATGAAACCTGGAACGATTAAAAGAGTTGTTTAATATGTTGTAAGTCTTTATTAACAAAGAGTGAATTCTTGTACCATATTACATACATTAGTGCTAAGGAAACGTAATAAAATTAGTAACAAGATCAGAAAACTTATTAAAACAACATGTATCAAGACCACGGATCGTGCGTACAAATCCGTTTTCTTTGTAGCACCTAACATTTACTATAATAAAGTATTCAAGTTGGTGCTAAAGGCCATTCATTGATGTAGCAAACAAAAATAAAATGATATTTTCCACCCATATATTCTATTTAATAGTCTAAAAAATAGTCGCACAAAGCTTTATACCGCTTCTTTAAAGCCAAAGCTGGTATAACTCAACCAAGCATAAATAGATAGATCAAACGAACCTGGCAGCAAATATCCTCGGATCCGATCATACCCGGTAGTGAAGGGGTCGTACACCCACCGACAGCCCACGAAGAACCGCCGCTGGTACTGATCCAGGGGGTCAGGCAAAGAGCGGAAACAATGGCTCCATAGTCCCAGTCTGAAACAAAAGCATTATCAAGATCGAAACCATGTATATCGAAGGCTATTTGTGTTTCACAATCATGACAGGCAAAAAAGTCAAAAAGTTTATTTTTCAAAATTAAGGGCGTCCCCCGAAAAATAGGTTGATATTGATTGTTTGGAAATGCTATAAAGTCTGATTTGATTATATTGATATGACATGAATAAAATATATGTTGGTGATTAGTTCATGGTGTTAAAATTTGATGTTTAACATTTTAATAATTTGTTGAAAAATATGATGAAAAAAATTGAATTGGAACATGCTTTGTTTTCATAAAAACCGTATAGGCTCCACTGGCATAACATACATGTGAACTCATTATGTGTCTATATACGCGTAGCTTTAAGATCTGTAACTTTGATGTTTAACTTTTCATTTAAACATTATAGTTATTCAATAAAACTAAATAAACTACATTTATCCTGCGCGCGCGTTTTTTCCGTCCCTGTCACTCTCAATAAATTTGACGTAAGAGTGAGCGCAATAGCTGCAAAATGCGGGGAGGCCCTTAAGTTAAAAACTAACATTTTTTGAACAAGCAACTCCGGCAAGCAGACAGAGAAAGCTAAATTTATTGAGGGAAGTGATTGTAGTGTTTCCTGACTGACTGTTCATGTGATGGCGTCAAAATTGGTTCAATAGGCAAGGATTATATGACTAGGGTTGCGATGAAGAAAAATAAATTAACAAAATGAATCATTAAGGAATAATCACAATCCAAAGTCATACATGTGACCAACTCGCTTTGTTCCCTTTATTACCAGCGATTAGTCCGATTCATGTCGTGTTTAGACATATACATAAACCTAAGCATTAGTACCCATTGGGGGTAAGCAGACCATCGATCGTTACTTGGAACAATCCTGGCAAACCTCTCTGCATAGTTTTTTTTTTATTTTCGTGAGAAGTTAATGTATAGTTCTATTTTCCCATCACAACACAGCTGATTAAAGTAAAAAAAACTAAACTAAATAAATAATTAAGAAGCTAATGAACCGAGATGAAGATAAATAATTTTAATTTCAACCTTGTATATTTAAATGAATTATGTTCTTGAATGTTTCACTTCAGTGCCCCCCACTTCCTCTAGGCTAGCGTCACAAACCATATCAATCACAGTGACCTACGTTTGTCACGAAATAAGGGTCAAGGTACTTATTTAATTAACAATAAAAAAAACAGCTTTATATTGTTTTTGTGAGAATATGGTGACTTGTTAAACCATTCCATTGAATAGGTATAAGTAAACCTTTCTATCATCTGTCTCCATCTGTAATATTTTATTATAATACTTAGAACAACAATCCCATGTTATACCCACTAGTTATTAGCCGTTTTTAAGTAGCATCAATCAGTTGCAACTCATTCATTCCCACCATAACTTGACCAAGCAACATCCAGTCAAAACAACAGCTCACCACTATGATTCAGACACTTACGTCCACTCATACTAATAACTGTGTAATTAGAGTACCGACTCTCGAGCAATCAAAATGTCTCTGACTCACCGATCGAGCCTGGCGCCTCGTATCCTGTGATCGCTGACCAGCCAGTTGGGCGTGCCGAACGCGAGGGCCACGGTCACCACGGCTATCACGAACACGCCTATACCGCAGTTACCCGCTAAGCTACGGTTCTTCATTATTTACTGGAACAAAGTCATAGGATAAAATTATTATTCGCTAACCGTAATAGCTCAGCGGGAAGAACACCGCTCATCGTGCAGACGATGAGGGATCAAATCCCGGCTCGGTAGTCATGTGACAGTGTATTCGTACAAAACGGCGATAGGCCTGTCCCCTATAACGTGAGTTCACTTTCTAAGCAAAACGTGGGTACTCTGAACACCAGGTGACAATTTCACGTGATGTTTAGAAGTATTAGTACCTGTACCAACCTCTTCGGGGATGTACGGTTTAAACGTTTGAGTTATTATAGTATTATTCGCCAACCCACATGCCAAGCGTGGCGATTATGGCAATGAACCCCCCTAATAACATGGGTATACTCTTGAACGTTACGCGATGTTCAGAAGTATTAGTACATCTACCAACCCTTGGGGGATATACGGCGTGAACGTTTGAGTCTTGAGTGTTGTAAGCCCCCCTTAATGATGGAGACAACTTTTGAAAATAAATACTAAAGTAATGTATCTATCAACTTTGTTAACTATGAGGATATAATGTATCGCTGCTTTCATATTATAGGGGCACAATTCAAAAATCATGATTGTTGGGAAAACGCGTTTAAAGAGTTTTGATTTTCACAAAATCGGTCATAAATGAATTAAACTAATAATAACAAAATCATAAAACTTTATAAGTGTATGTCCATTAAGCATGAAATGTCCATATATTATTCAAACTCGAAATCTCAATTTTTATAGATGTGCCCCTATAATATGAAAGCAGCGGTATATTTTTTGCAACTATAACAAAATGAAAGCTAGTATTGTGCTAAAGACGGACAAGCAAACATGCTGTAATCATAAAAAGACAGTTGAAAGAAATCAACAATTTATCGGAAGAGATGATAAGAAAAGAGTATCACAGAAAAAAACTTCAAATTGCCAGTGACTTCAGTCACTTCGCGTGATCCCACAGGAAGAGTTGAGATAGTGCTATTCTAAGCCAACAACACACGGCTCAAGCATTCACATATGAAAGACTTAAAACGTATATGGATCGGTCATTACGTGATATTTACAAGCTACATTGCCATGCAAGGTTACTACGTGACAATACTATACACGTAACGTAACACAAACTATGTTGTTGATATTGTTGGAGTGAAAACACAAGATTAAAAATGATTAAAATTGGTCAATAGAAACAAAATTAATCTTTTTGCGAACTATTTCGAGCTTACAGTGCCATAATATTTTATCTAAGTTTACCTAAAAAGCCATGTTCATGCTAGAACCATATCTATATAGGTTAAATAACAAAATAAGCTTACGCGAAGATGAAAAGTTTTTATTTTAAAAATCTTATTACGTATATTGCAGTTGATATGTATATTGTAAAGTTTACATAGATGTATATGTAAATATTTTGATTTTATTTTCATTAATTACCAAACGATTATTCTTATATTCTCATATGTGACACATAAATTCGATTTAGCATCCTACAAATAACATATTCGACTTTCATTAAACAAATTGAATATTTAAAGAGCACGTACAAAGTGCAAACAAACGATCAGTCACACAAATTGTATTGTATAGTAGCAGTTCTTCGGTACAGTCGCAGTGAGTCACAAAACAATTGCGCTGACTAGTTATCCGCCAAATCGGATTCACACGCCAGCGGGTCCTTGATAGAGTACGTAAATGAACGCGTTGTCGTGTCGCTTGTCGCGTGAGAACTTTTATATTACGTGAACATACAACTTAATAGCAATAGCGTATTTGAATAGTTAACGCATTTTAGACAGTCGACGAGATAATGTGTTCAAAAAGTATTCAAGTTTAGTTTTGCCTACCGTATGATATAAACAAATTCCCGAACTTTTGAATGGTTCGAGATAATTTCAATAAATTAGTTGTTAGGAATTACGATTCTTTCAGTATAACATTTGTTTGTTAAATACTTACATATTAATAACTAACTTACTTTAAATTCACGGAATAACCTAATATAATAAACATATTCATCATTAATTTAATAAAGTTTATCTGAGTACCAGAAAACAAAAAGTATATAATAGAGCTTAGAATGTTATTTTTAGTTTTGATGTGTGTAACTAATTAGGACCCTTCGTACTTATATATAAAAAAGTTAATGGCTCTGTTGTAATATATTTTTAGTCTTATCTAAATAAGTAAAACGGGAGTAACAAGTGAGAATTTAACAACACATCAACAAGCGTAAAGTCTCTTAATTAATAATTTAATAAAAATGTTTAGTTAAAGGAATTACGAGACATACGGCTTGTTAATAAAATCCATGAAAAACGAGTATGTTTAAAAAAGCACATCGTTAACGACACAAATGACAATTCAAGTCCCTACAATTTGGTTACTCCTTAGAAAAGTAATAAAATACAACTATTACCTTACAACCGACCTTTTTCACGTTCCGAAAAACACCAAGATGATGCACTTTTAAGACAATTGGTACGAAATATCGTAGCAAGGCTGTCGAACGCGGCAAGAACAGAGCTCGTCAAGACAGTGGTCGACCGCGCGACGTGACTGCACGCGAACGCGGTCAGCAACACTGACAATGGTGCTGCTTTGTCTCCGCGGTACCGTGGGTGACCTTAGCCTTCGTCGGCTACGATATTTTACTGAATAAGATTTCTGGACAAACTAATTACTCATTGAGTCGAATATATTTCTACGGCAATACGCGGGATGATGGCAGTGATATGGTGCATATTGCATCGCTCAATACCTTATTTGACGCCTCGCAATTCGCGGGATCAAAGTAGGTCATTATACAGAAAGTTATCTGAGATAAAGCTATAACATCTTTTTTGTTTTAAGAAAATAATTCGGTCCAATATAACTTTTCCCTTCAAAAAAATAAACCGTATAATAGAAATAGAGGAAAACTTAAAAAATATATGTGCCTGATTAAACATACATTACCAGATATTTTTCACTTCGTACAAGATCGAAACGATATTAAAATAGCGATATGCGACTGAGACGGTATTCCGGAGCCCTTCGGGCCACACAAAATACGAACACACACGCTCCGAAACCAAAACCAATCAACTGGCCACTTCGCCATGAAAGCTGGTGGTAGGTCGGGAGGGCAAACTATTGGAGCAGGCACACACAACATTTTCCCTCCCCTTAAATTCAACATGACAATTATTAAGCGACAAATAAATTAGTTTAAAGTTTTCTTAGCTCAATGTCGACCATTCGAACCTAACAAAACACTTAATACAGAACTTTTCATTTTGATGGAATAATATGCGTTTTTTTTCCTTAAACAATAATTTAAACGTGCTTGTAACTTACGATAAGAAGGGTAATTTAGTAATGATTTTATTTCAATATGATTTAAGAATATATAGGCATGCATCTTTAGATACATTACGCTAACGCCATTGGTTCCCATTGGGGTAAGATCCATCGATAGCTCCAAACTAAATTAACTAACTACTAACTAACTAACTATACATATATTCGCGGCTAAAATGGAACAAAGAGGTAGCTAAAGCTTTAGACTTGTTATTTCTCAGCCGCTTTTCGAAGTTGAGTGGAGAAAAAGATGGTAAAATAAAGGGATGGTTTGTGATGAGTCTTATGACATCCGCGGTAAGAAAATGGTAAGTGATATTTTAAGCCAACACAGCTTAATTTTAATTTAAAAAAAATTAAGTGTCGGGAATGTGAATAGAATAGAAAGAAGTTCGATAGGATCAAGAAAAGTGGCGATCGACAGTCTACATCACAAGCTATATATATAAAGATTTGGTCGACACATAGTTAGTTTATATTGAGATTTGTTCTACACATAGTTAGTTTACCTAAACGACAATCAAACGGCATAAGTATAGGCAATTTATACGTTCATGTTCGTACAAAGCAGAGCAGAGGCAGAATATGGCTCACGTCTGGCTATTGCGACACTATACGCATTGTTATTCAACACAACAAACCTTGCAACGTATTGAGGTGAAAATGATGTTGCCTTATATGACCCTAGTTCATTAGGACTGAACTAACTAACCTAATTTGTATCAATTAACTTTTTTGTCTTAATTACGCTTGCTGGTATCTTTACTTCGTTGTCTTTTAGGTAACTTAAGAACGAAGGTTACTTTTAGAGTAGTTTTACGTTGTTCTTTTATTTCTAGGAATGTTTTTTATTCACTTGGATTGGCTCAACTAATGTGGCTAAGGAATGAGAATGAATAGTATGACAAAAAACGTCCACATCAAAATACTGTCATCATATAAAACATACGTACATATAGTCAGGTATAAATACTAAAAAAGCTTAGCCAGACCTTCACAATTATAAATTCTTTAGCTACTTTAGTGGGGAAAGGCTGGTGTGGAAAGGAAAATTAACATTGCTGGTGAGGGGTCTCCAACCGCATCGCCAAATTATCCCTCAATAAGCCTCAATACCCTAAGTCCCCTCTTATGACGAACACAGACAGAAAAGTGTTGGTGCTATTTCTAAGACGACACTACACATTGTGTTGTGACACTATACAGTTATAACAACAAGACAATTATTGACCTCAAATTGCTTATATATTGTAAACAGTACCACAACATAAGTGAACAATATTATCACATCAGGAGGCCTGGCATGAGTGTTATTTTATTGATACTCTGTTGGTTAGAATGAGATAAAAATATATGACACTATGTAAGTGCAAAAGAGATGGCTGTTTTATACCATGCATTATCTAGTTAAAAAGTTGCTTGTGCTAGCTGGGCCGATAGGTATACAAAATAATAATATGTCTTTACAGTAATTACCCAATAATTAGCTGGCTTCATTTACCAATATTCTTACAAATAATCAATCAAAACTTTGCAAAATGCAAACAAATATATTTTCATTCATTAAATATATATTTTATAACCCTAACCAAGCCAATCAAATGCTTTTTTTGTGCAATGGACTATTATGTGTATCTCTCAATAAAAATAAAAACATTCACTGCCACACATATTAAATAATAATTAAAAGGAATGTTTACATATAATTCCACTAAAATTACATTAAAATGACATGAAAATCTTCAGTCAATCTTATAATCTAAAAAAATATTGTGTGGCAGTGATACTAACAATACTTCTCTGAAATGGCTTGACCAATTATTATGAAATTTGTGTGTAGGCTTATGAATAGAATGTGCCTAGAAATTTTTGTTTAATTTATTGATTAGTTATTTATTTATGGCAAAAGAACATTTGCCCATTATGCTTATTGATCATATTGGCATTTCAATAATCTAGCCATGCCATGTCATCAGCATGAAAGTTAGACATAGCACTTCACTCCAAACCCGCTACCACCCCTATTATTTTATGTAACACTAACCCATTTCATCCAGTTGGTGATAGTAAGATGCAACTAAGGGTATTAGGGCTTTTAAAGTGATTTTCTGACGATGAGGCAGATTTGGGTGCACAATTTTTATCTCAGAAACCTCAGACTAATTAAGAAATCAGACCTCATTATGATGTTTCATTTAAAATGGAACATCATCTATGTTCAAGGCTGCCAGTACATATTTGACAGCAAAATTAATCTGTAGATATATGTTTACATGTTAGTGTGTTATTATAAAGACCTTAAAATCAATTTTTAAATACTATTTTTGAATTCAGATTGGTATGCTGTGCAGTTTTATAGATTCCTAAGTTGGTACTATTATATTTAATATCCATTCCCTTATTAAGCTGTGTAGTGTTGGCTTAGAATAGCACTACCCCATTTCTTCCGGTGGGTGTACATAAGAGGCAACTAACGGTATTGGGGCTTTTGAGGGATTTTTGGGCAATGTGGTTGGAGACCCATCACCAACAACCTTTATTTCACCATCTTTTCCCCACGCAACTTCCAAAAGTGGCTGAGGAATTTCTAATTCCTCAGCTCTGGCTACCCCTTCTAGGTATTTCTAGCCGTGAGTATATGTATGTATGTACCTTACTAAATTCATGACAACTATTGTTTTAATATTTCCGTGGAATTTAGTAAATGATTTGAGTATGTAAGTATAACCATGCATCAACCTTCTCCCAATTGTAAAGGGGCATCCTACCAATAGTAAAGAAGCAATATTGAGTCAAATAAAATTACTCTTCAAGGCCCACATAAATCACTCATGGCCTTCAAATCAATGATGCCAATTTTTTCTGGGTTAACTCGATGCCATCACTTTTTATAATTTGTACTATGTTGTTAGTGATAGTGTGATTATCAGAAAATTATTGTGGAGAATAGAAATCCCTTCTTTCGAAGAAGAAGAAATATGATGACCCCGCTGAGGAACAAGAGTATACAGCCATCATCATGTTTTTGTATGTTATCACTTACATAAACATTAATGCCGTAAATACCCGAAGGGGTTGGCAAAGGTACCAACACTTCTGACTATTACATGATATAGTCTGCTTGATAGGCGGAGTTCTACCCACTCCTCTATCACAGTTCTTCAAACCACTGAGCCAACACATGCTACATAAAACTTACAAATTAGATAGTAAAACCGCTTTCTAAACTTAAATTTAACTTCTTCATAAATTACGAAGATAATTTGTGCTAAGATACTCTATTTTACATTTAAGTTTGTTAAATATTTTCATTAATTTGATTAATTATGAGTTAAATAAGGCTAAAAATCCATTAACTTAGATACTTTTCTCAATTTTTAACGACAAAAACAATAACTTCAAGGCGTGTCCTACGATATCATGTTTAGTGTAAAAAAATAACGTATTTATAAGATAATTTACTTACATTGTTAGACACAGTTTATTTATTAAACTTGGTAGATAACAGTCACAAGTGTTTAGTTATTGAATTACGTACAATTACACACAAAACTCAAAAAACACAACGAACGAAATCAAAATCAAACAAAATACCTAACTAAAAATCACAGATTAAAAATATGTAATACGACCACAGACGATATAGAGTACAAGAATACGACCGAGTACGCAACGCAGAGTGAGAGTACCACTCCACTATGACCAGAGAGTACGCTTGTCGTTCGTACTACGTACGTTCGTACCCAGAAAGTGAGTGGTTGGATAGAATAGAAGTCAAGTGATAGCTCAATGGGTAGAACACCGGTTATCGTGCAAACGACTAGTGTTCAAATCCCGGGTCGGGCCTACACTAATTTGTCTTTTCTAAAGACATATGTGTGGTTAATTTATCACGGTTGCTAACGGTGAGGGAAAACATCGTGAGGAAACCCACATGGCTGAGTTGTACTTAGTCATGTGACAGTGTATTCGTACAAAACAGCGATAGGCCTGCCCCCTATCACGTGAGTACACTGTCCATGCAAAACGTGGGTACTCTGGTCACCAGGTGACAAAATCACGTGATATTCAGAAGTATTAATACCTCTGCCAACCCCTTCGGGGATTTTCGGCGTGAACGTTTATGTTTTATTATGAACCGATACGATGTTATTTTTTAGAGATACCTACATACTTTCTAGTAGCTGAATAAAGTTATTAACAATAAATAGAAATTAAATCGAATACATCGTTTTTTCAATATCAAAACCAGCATTGTCTTTGTAAACCATTCCACACAATTTCAAAGCATGGCTATTCTATTGTGACCCGCCTATCATGCCAAAAGGCGCGTGGCGTGGGTTCAAACCCCGAGGCGGGCCTACACAAATTTATCATTCCTAAAGTCATATGTAAGTCATTTATCATAGTTGCATGGTTAAGTTATACTTAGCAATGCGACAGTGTATTCGTACACTGGCCACCCCTATAACGTGAGTACACTGTCCACCCACCAAAAGGTATGTACTTTGAAACACCAGGTGACAATGCCACTTGATGTTCAGAAGTATTAGTACCTCTGCAAAATATATATTTCTATTATTTCTGAAAATAATTCCACTAGTCGAGTGTGAGCAATTTCTGCTGCTTATGTAAAAGCCATGACCAAATCTATAATGGCAATGAAAGTAGGAAAAGCAGATGGGTATGACAGGATGAGTATCAAAATGCTTAGGGCTGGTAAAGAGTTCCAGGCTTCTTCGTTGTAATTCCTTTTCCAAAAGTACTGGTAGAGTGGAAAAGCACCACTAGGTTGGTGCAGAGGGGTAATTGTGGCCTTATATAAAGGAAATGGGTCATACTACACAAACTATATAGAGATTACTGCGTAATGGTCAGCATGGTCGGTAAAATGTATGCAAAAGTATTGATTGAAAGGGTGATGAATGAAACAGATGACCAAATTTTGTTCTAGCAGGATTTAGTAATTAATGAGATATAAGTATATGTATTAAATTGTGTCTATGAGGAGATTCCCGAAAAGTTCTTATCACATAAGGCCACTTACTGTTATACCAGTACTTCTGGAAAAGAAAGAACAACCAAGAAGCTACCAACCCTTTACCAGGCCTCAGCATTTCGAAACTTATCCTGTCATACCCTGCCGCTTTCCCTACTTTCATACTTTCATTGCCTTCATTATTTCTTTCATAATAATCTCACTGCCGCTTTCCTTCTTTTATATTTTTCTTTGCTTATATTGCAATAGGTGCTTCCTCTTTTTCAAAGAGTCCCTCAGAATAGTTCTTCCATAACAGCTTGATGCTATTGGATGGTGGTGGATGAAAGGCTAAAAGCAAAGGTTGTTGACACCGAGTCTATAGCGGCACTAACGTTGGCACAGGTCACTTTCTCGTGATATCACCATTGAGGGTACTGTGCACGCGTTGGCATCACAGAGCCAAAGGAATGTTGAGTTGGTTTGGGCACATAGAGAGGATACATACATACATACATATACTCACGGCTATAAACCCTTTAACTGGATTTAAATCTTTTTGTTCATGAAAACCTCATGTGGGGAGGTAGGAAACGCAAACACTACTTAATCATGTAAAAGAAATAAAGGATAGAAGAATTTCGCACTGGCAGCCAATTGACACGGTGGCTCAGTTGGCAGAGCGTCGGGGCGTATACCCGAGGTCGCGGGTTCGATTCCCGCCTGTGTCGAAATTTTTCTTTCCTTTATTTATTCTTTATTTATTAGTAACTAGTGGATCGTCCCAGCTTCGCACGGGTAGCGTTGTTTTTTTAAATATCTGAGGTTTCTTTCTTCAGTCACTGCTCAAGCATTGTGATATTCAGCGTAATGTTTTCAATTTATTAAATTTATAGCACTCCCTTAACAGTGTAGTTTGGTGATTTTGAATGCGCTTTAATGAACGGTTCAGTATTTCCGTTTAATAGCAAATTTTGGAATAAAACGCCATGAAGTATTTATAACAATCTAAAAAATAGTCATTACGTTATGAAGGATGCAACTACTGGCGCCATCTAGTATGTTATATGTAAATTAGTAAAGATTTGGTTTCGATCACGGGCGCGATGGCTTATTTTATGTATAATTTCGGTGTTTCTCTACCGATTTCTATGATTCTTTTTTTATTGAATAGGTAGTAATGTTACCTTTTTTAAATTAGGGATGAATGAGAGGTTTACAAACGTAAGAGTTAACAAATATAATCAGGATGTTCCGAACTGCTAAGCTATCAGGAATTACACGTGTTATTGTGAGTCAACCATAAAAGATAGACATATACTGTTAAGGATTTTTTTTTAGATAATTTTATGAAGAATATTTCCGTCACACATGATTTCTATGTAAGTTTAACCATTAAGGCTGCACACGCGACGGAAGCTTAAAAAATGGAGTAACTTCTCCCGTTTTACCCAAATTTCCCAAAATTCCCCTTTACTACTCTGCTGGAAAGTATACAAAAACTTGCGCAGGAGTAAGAAGAATAATTGTACCAAGTTTTGTTAAAATCCGTCGAGTAGTTTTTGTTTCCATAAGGAACATACAAACCGACAGACAGACAGACAGACAGACAGACAGACAAAAATTTTACTGATTGCATTTTTGGCATCAGTATCGATCCCTAATCACCACCTGATAGTTATTTTGAAAATATATTTCATGTACAGAATTGACCTCTCTACAGATTTATTATAAGTATAGATAATTCCCACATGAGGTTTTCATGAACAAAAAGATTTAAATTATGTGATAGTTAGGCGTTTTCAACATTTGCATTCTATCTGAAAAGGTAGACAAATGGCCTTCCGAATTAGTTCAAATTCGGAGGTAGGAAACGCAAACACTACTTAAACGTGTAAAAAGAAATAAAGGATAGAAGAATTTCGCACTGGCAGCCAATTGACACGGTGGCTCAGTTGGCAGAGCGTCGGGGCGTATACCCGAGGTCGCGGGTTCGATTCCCGCCTGTGTCGAAATTTTTCTTTCCTTTATTTATTCTTTATTTATTAGTAATAATCCTTTAACTGGGTTGCCAGAGCTTTGGAATGAGAAATTCCTCAGCCACTTTTGGAAGTTGATTGGGGAAAAGATGGTAATAATAAATGTTTTTTGGTGACACTTAAATCACTTAAAAAGCCCCTATACCCTTAGTCGCCTCTTACTAGTAGACGGGTACACGGGTAGAAATGGTGTAGTTTTAGCCGACACTACACGGCATATAGAGAGGATGGATGACAGTTAATAGGTGAAAGAGATATATAGAGCCAATGTGGAAGGTAATGTTAGTAAAGGACGACCTCGGAGGACACATTTGGATCAAATAGAAAATGTGCTCAAAAGGCAGGTGTCCGAAGCATGAAGAATTAAAGAGCATGTATGAAAAGATTGATGGATGTGAACGAAGCCAGAGAAGTTTGCCAGGATCGTACAAAGTGGCGATCGATAGTCTCTGCCTACTCCGATGGGAACTAACGGCGTGAGAATATGTTTGTATGTCTAATTATTCATCTCCTCTATTCTGCACTACATCGTTAATTACTCTCGCGTCGCATCCATTAGTTTACTAGCTCTGACCGCAAGTAAATCAACCATTGTAGATTTGAGCACATGCCATGCTTTTTCAATTTCTAATTCAGCCGTCATATCCACGCGCAACATAGTCTATCATTAAATATCTTCACGAAATCACCTCTAGTATTTTCATCTTCTTCCAATTTCTCCACTTTTGATCTCGCAAATGCAGTTGTTGACATTTTGGTCTTGTGACGCCAACGCGTATAGACAGACCCTTCAATCATGTTATCACGAGAAAGTGATGTGTGCCAACGTTAGTATCTCTATAGACTCTGATGTCAAAAACCTTTGCTCTTAGCCTTTCATCTTATTACAAAATCTGTCATACTTTTCTCGCTTCTTCTCTGTCTTTCATGCAATTAGCCATCTTTCCAGATATCAAAAGTCCCACGCCACCTTGGCAAGTACGTAAGTAACGTACGCGTACTGACGAATAAAGAGAGGTAGGACAAATTTGTGATGCAAAAATTATACTCAAACTCAAAAGTATATGTCACGCCGGATATTAACCATATACACATTGGTGTAGGCCCAACTCAGGATTTGAATCCACGCCCTCTGCATGATAGTAGGGTGGTCTACCCACTGAGCTATCACGGTTGTTACTTATTCTCACGCTCTTTATTCCGTTTGGGGTAGGCAGAGTCTATCGATCGCCACTTTCAATATCTTACTTTTGTCGACCTTCCTTAACGTATTTTTTTACTTCCAGTGTTTTTCGAGCCAACTGATCAGCGTAAAGCTACAAAGATAATCTCAACCAACTTACGAACAGCCTTTGCCTCACCAAATCTTAATGAACTCCGAGCTATGGCAGCATTTGTCGACCCAAATTATGTGAAGAATGAAGAAGGCACTGAAAACGAAGTATTGCAGTTATCGAAAATCGTGGGACACTTAATAGACTATCTTTTAGTTACTGTTGGTCCTAAAGGTGTTATAGTAGCAAGACGCAAATCTCCAGGAGCTAAATTGGAGTTACAACAGTATGCTATTCCTAATGTCATTAATAAAATAGTCAATGTGTCTGGGGCAGGTGACTGCTTCGCGAGTGGATTTATTCATGGCATTTTGTCAGGTGAATGTGAAGAAAATTGTATTAACCTGGGATTTAGATGTGCATCAGATGCGCTGAGAAGTAAAACCACTGTACCCACACAGTTTGATTGCAATTAAAAAAACGAGAACCATTTAAATTGGAAAACATTTATATTGTAAATGGACGGACCATAAGATTCATTACTTAAAAATAGGGTACTACATTACATTAAATATCATTATTTCAACACTGCCGTTTATCTAAATTATCCTCCCGTAAGTTTCACAGTAATCAGTTCTTAATTTTACTTTTTAAGTCTAGTGTATTGTGTAGGTAATAAACTGGAATTATACATTATAATAAAAATATAAATTGTTTCATTGGCAATATAATTAATGCTTTACAAATTTCGATCGAGCGTAAATCTCGAGATAGTAAACAAAAATTGTGCTATTTATTATTATTTCTTCAAACTGCGTTTTTTTAATATATCTCAGATGAATCAAATCTTTCTACATATGATATTAGGTATACAACATATCCCAAAAGTGAACGACAAACTTGAACCAGGAACTTTGCCTGATAGTTAATAATCTGGAAATTATTAAAAAAAGAACCGAATTTTGAAAAGTTTTTTTTTTATCATAGAATTTTGAGGCATACTGTACTTTTGGTTTATTTCTCTTCTACATTTTTAGAGGGTAAAATACTATATGTGGTATATTCTCTTTAATTTACCAACTGTTCAACACATTAGTATATTTTTATCATTCTTAGAAAAGAGGCAGCATTTTGGACGGAATACAAAGTGTAACATAAAAAATAACATTCAGATTTATATTCATCTAGCTATATCTATTCAACTTTAATAAGTTATGTTATACATAAGCTCATCATAATGGAGTCAGTCGATATAGAAATAACATATTAAGGTACACTTAAATTAAAACTACATTGATTAAATGAGTGTTCAAATTCTTGTATCTACTTTAAAATGATAATGATAACCACTGTAATATTAGAAATTTAACCTATCTCAAACATCATAATGAATTGATTTTGCTGTCAAATATCATTTGAATTAGCTAATGAGACTCATTTTAAGTAAAACATTAGACTACATTTCTTTGATATTCTTATTACTATTGCAACGAAATAATCTTACAAGTCTATGAAGGCAAAGGTTTGCCAAAGTAAAATTGGTAAAAAGGTTCTTTAGTCTTATTTTATAAAGAATTAATGTAAAAATAAAATCATGGTCCTAGTTGATTAGTTGTAAAGTTAATATATAAACAGAGTGTCATTGACAATATGACTTGTAAAAAACAATCCAAATTCTACAGATCTTTTACTCCTTCTACAATCTGAGATAGAAACAGTATGAAACTGTTTGCATAACATTATCTATGAAACCAATTTAAGATTATATAGATGGTGAAAATATTCTAGTAATGGAACACTCTTTTGTTTTACAGAATCATTTTCTCATACATTTATATAAGATATCAATAAAAAAAACTTATTAAAATTATATGTCGGTATGGCCTTCATTATATCCCATTTTCCTTTCACGCATAGAATAAGACGAGGGGTCACGACTTTGCATTTCATGCAGTTTTTTGTACTTCTGTACCCTCGCCTCCACTAAGAATAGTATGCCCGCTGGGAAGAGGAAGTTCACCCCAATGACGCCAAGCGCGAATGCCCATCCAAGGTCATTCTGCTCCCAATGAGGCATCCAGTCTCTGCCATCCCCCCGCGCTCCAAACGTCACTACTGATATTAGTCCTGAGAAACCTGGAATACATACATACACATACACACATATGTAGTCAGGGCTTTAAATCCATAGAAGCTTAAGAATAAGAAACATTGAGCAACTTTTCGCAGTAGGGAAAAGATTGTATAATATAGGTGTGTCTACAATCGATCTACCACCGCACAGCCCCAAAATCACTTTAAAGGTCCAAATACCCTTATTCACCTTTTACAAAGACACATAAGAAAAAATGGGGTAATACTATTCTAAGGCAACACAACACATCTAAACTAAACCGGAAAAACCATTTTAGATTAGATTAGCTAATGGGTTTCTGCACATAGCTCTATGGAACTTTTGTAAATATAATACATATATCATTTAATAAATCTTTTTTAGTCTTTAACTATAGTTCAATACTCAATACTCAATAGATTTATTGTGTTCCACAATGGTTTTCTTAGATGGTAAGTATGTAATTATGTTATTTTAATTTATTTTTCATAGAAAACCATGACATTATTAAGTAAGAATTTGGTTTTAAAACCCTACCTAATCATTAAATAAATCAGGGGCTATAAATCTCAATATTTCATTGCAAGCTATGCTCAATACAAAGTTTTAAAATATGTGGTGAATAGTTTTGTTTTACGAAGGTGAAATTTAATTAACATCAAAATTTTGCTGTTAAAAATCTCACAAATTATCATATTGAAAAAAAGAACTCAAATATCAGTTTTAGAAGCTTCCTCAGCTACTTTTAGACATTAAGTAGGGAAAAAAATAAAAAATTGGTTGCCTGTATAAGTCGGTATACGGGCGAAAGTTTTACGTGACAACGACTTTGAGTGGTAAAATAATTTTAATGTGAATATTCATTGGTACAGTAGGAAGAAGGATGAAATTATGTCTGTCTCTCTCGCTCTTAGGCGGGCTAACCATGCCCGAGTAGAAGGGACGCGTGCCTCTCACACGCTCTCATTGTGAGCACATAAAGTGAGCGGAGCGTAACGCAGTTTCTTGAAGTGTCACCCGGCAAACCAATTTATAAGACGTTGTCACGTCAAAATGATAAAAATAAAGGATGGTGGGTGATGGGTTCCAGTCACATCGCCTAGCAAACTCAACATTCACACTACATATCCCTGAAAATACTACAGATTAATTAAGAATATAGTTGTAATTTTTAGTACCCGCATTTTGCTGAAAGCATGGTGCATGTGACAGCGAGCAGAACATGTGAGAAGTGTGAAATTACAGGTACAAAATCTGTCAGGACTTACTTTTTGAGTGGCAGACTCACACTCACACACTGCACGCTACAGGGTACAGGTGTTCAGTGTACAGTCATTTTACCTTAACATTGGAATCAAACAATGCAGCAGGTCAAACTTTGTTTGTACCAATTAGACAAAAGCCATGTAGGTGTCTAAAACAAGTTTAAAAAGGATTTATCTTACCTCCAATCACAAGAGTAGTCCCAAGTGTAACTAAGACTGTCACATAATGTTCATCATCCCTATCTTTCTTGAGGAACAAATACACCAAAAATGCAGCAAGCAGGACACAGCATAATGAAACGGTGAAGAAGAACTGAGTGGCAATATAGAATGCAGGGAAGAGAATGTCATGAATGATGTAGAACTCTTCTTCAAACACCCACCAACAGCTGTTAAAAACAGTGTCATACCAATGGTGCACTTCTTCAAATCCATTGAAACATACTTCCCAGAGCCCTGAAAAATATTACACTTACTTTATTTATATTACTTACAAATACTCTATATTGTTTTGATAATTATGGTTTCTTAGTCTTGTATTGTATAATATAGTATTAAATGTATTCTTACATTAGTATCCCATAATACGAGTCATTAAGTTGTACTTAGTTTGGGGCTAACTTGACCTGTGTAATATGTGTCTGTCCTGTATATATTTATATTTTACTTACAAAAAAAACATAATAAATTACCTAATGAAACATAATCTTAGAAATCTGCTTGGTTTAGAAAAAATAAAAAAAAATTCTTTTAATAAATAATTAGGATAAGTGTTTTTATTATTATTGATATTATATTCTATTGTAAAAACTGAAAAATTAATGATAGATTACTTTAATCATATTTAAATAATGTTTAGTAATAAGTATTTAGCTTTTAAGTAACCTCATTGTTTTTGTGCCCCAATGGGGTCTTGTTTGTTCTGCATAATGTCAGATAAGATCGTACATGTATGAGAATGCAAATAAATAAATCAATTTTCATAATTTATTAACTAGACATTGTGGAATTCTTGCCACATGAGGTAATATGGTTAAACTTTAGAATATTCTTTTCATATAATTTATTCATTAAAAACAAAAACTTAATATACCATACATATATACATACATGCATATACTCACGGCTATTTTTCCCTAGAAGGGGTAGCCAGAGCTAAGAAATTATGAATTCCCCAGCCACTTTAGGAAGTTAAGTGGGGAAAAGATGGTAAAAATAAAGGTTTTTGGTAAATAATGAATATACCATTTATTAATATAACATATAAACACTAAAAATTACAATCAAAAGCTCTTGTAAAATCTTTTCTGTAGGACAGAACATTGTTGTCTTCATATATTTATTGGTGATTCCATAGAAACTAGACACTATGATAGCTGCCATACAAAAGTAAATGGTAATTTGAGTTATTCAGATGCTCAGCGATTAGTTGCGCAGACCACCCACTTTGATGCCACATCATTACTAGTGCCACTGCAGGTCTAAATTAACCTTTATTTAAAAGTGACATGTCACCCAACCATAGATAACTCAGAACCAAAATCCTAAAATTGAAACTATATCTATGATCTTACAACAAATTGCTGTGTAGTGTCAGCTTAAAATAGCACTACCCCATTTCTTACAGTGGGTGTACGCTGTACGTAAGAGGCAACTAACGGTATTGGGGCTTTTTTAGGGATTTTTGGGCGATGCGGTTGGAAAACCATCACCAACAACCTTTATTTTACCATATTTTCCCTACGCACTTTCCAAAAGTGGCTGAGGAATTTTTAATTCCTTAGCTCTGGCTACCTCTTCTAGGGATTTATAGCCGTGAGTATATGTATGTATGAATGTTACAACAAATCACTTCATGATACCATTAATGTACTTTAAATAAGCTAATAAGAAAAATACTTTCAAAAACTAAAGGAGTAATTGATTCATAAGTACTAAAACTCCCCCCAATTTCACTGACCACCACTAAGCTTCCGTGACTTTCCAGAAAGTGGTTACCCTGGGTACCTTGTGATTTGCCTGTACAATGATAACCAATGAAGAAGTACTGGAAAGAGTGAAGGAAAAGAGACAGCTGATGAGAATCATTGAAGACAGACGAGGCAAAATGATGGGCCACTTGATAAGACATGGCAAATTTATAAGAAACATCATTGAGGCAAAGATAGAGGGAAAGCAAAGAAGGGGAAGGCCAAGAAGGGAATATATGGATCAAATCAAAGAAAAGGTGGACGTCGTGTCTTACCAAGAGATCAAGGAGCTGGCATTAAATAGAAGTGACTGGAGAGTGTTACACCGACAAGAGCGTCACTCTCAAGTTTATGATGATGATATGGATCAAGTTAACGCAAACTAAAGAAAGTACATGACAGTGACTTGTGTTGTGTATAAAAGCAACTTTATTTGGTATATTACACTTCAAGTTGCCCTCACTTGGCAAAGACCCCACGGTATCCGGGCCCAGCTGTGATCACCACGACTTAAGTCAAGAAACCAAAAATCATTGTATGAATATGAAGCATAATACTTACCTAATCTTATAAACTTCGGATTTTTAAGAGTGCCATTTGTAACTAGCCAGTAAGGACTAACAAAAGCGATCAAAATAAACGATGATGAGAACACATAGAATCCTAAAGCAAATAAACTTGTTTTTGATTTAGTCACCATTGCTACCCAGATACTACAGCTTAATGTGAAGAGTCCGCTTTATTATTTGATTGGATTTATGTTAAAATATTATAGTTTTCATACATAAAAATTAAAAATTGCAGAACCAAAACAGTTGTCTTTTGTAATGTCAGTGCCCAGCCCACAGCCCAGCCCAATTCAAACATACTCACTAATGTAATGCCGCGTTTACATTGATCCGAGTATAAAATCTACCTGGAAGACACTGCAAATCCAAGTTGGCCTGTTGTGATGGTCGTGCGTGATAATAAAATATAAGTAGGTAGGTAGATAAGATGTGATAAGGCCATTTAAGAAAAAAATAATTGAACAACCAAGAGCGATTACAAAATGCGTCCCGATTCGATAGACGCGCTGATGAAGAAGTACTGGAATGTATCACTTTTAGCGCGATAATTGAATCGGACCGGAAAATATCGATGACATCGATATTAGCGCTGACGGCGTCATTCGGACCAGGGGGTTAGTGGTTAGTGTGTTGCTGTGTTGTGATTAACTTGTTAACTTTGGAGTTTTGACCAAGTTTTGTTTGACAATGATCGTATATTTGTTGTTGTTAATCTAGCTTTGTCTTTGTTTTAGTTAGGTAATCTAATTTATCGCATTCTCAAACACGCACTATATTTTATTTCAAATATATACTGAACTAACTTAACTGAAAGATATCTTACTTAATTAATAGATTATATCCCAGTGTATTACTTTACTCTATGATTATATCAATGGTTTGATGGACTTTCCAAGGTACGTGCGTGGATATATTTAATATTGTTATTGCAACAATGCATTCTGAACTATATGTTTCACCGGACATCTATCAAAGACCCTTCCCCAACTTCAAGCGGCCAGATATTGTTGGTTATATGAGTTTAGATGATAAAAGACAATATCATGGTGATTGCAGAGGTCTGAAATTTGTAGAAAATATTCCTGAATGTGACGTTAAGTTTGATTTGAATTTGCATTTCGATGAAGGAAAAGAAAAATTTAAAGATTTGAATGAAAAAATCACTCACCTATTACAATATCTGCTGGAACGAAAGGAGCTGTTTATCTTTACCTGTAATAATAATATTGAGACAGCCAGGTTTTTTTGTTATCGAGGTTTGTTGACATGTATAGCCTGTACTCCATATGAGAATCAAGAACCATGGAAAATCACAGCCACACTATTCAATGGAGATATTTTTCTTTGTGCAAGAAATACTGAACAAAAACTGATGAGGTTAAAGAATATGTCCCAAAGAGAAAAGCAATGCACCTATTGGGGATATAAGTTTGAGCAGTATATTTTAGCAGGTAAACTATAGGTTAAACCTCTTATTTCCTGAGAGATTGTAATAAACTCCAGACATCAAAAATTTCAGACAACTCAAAACTAAGTCATGTTTAACCCCTTGAGTAATGAGAGCCTGCTGGTGGGCTGGCTGTCAAAATTCATCAATCGTGTCTAGAGTCCTGCCAGCCTGCTGGCTTGAAAAATTTAAACATTGCTTTCTATTTGATAGAGTTGATTTTTGAATAGGGAACTTTGGTTTATTCTACAACGAGTTACATTTGTAACCTGTCTAAACTTGTTGTTAGTGTCATGCCATAAAAATAAAAAAAGAAATTGGCAAATGAAACTCAACCATTGTTTCATTGGAAATTTTTTTGGTGTGTTTGTGCTCACAAATTTGTTCCATTCGACTATTTCTTTTATTTATTGCATGAAAGCTACGAATTAAACACTTTGAAAAGGGAGTAAATATATTCCTGAACCCAGCAATCTAATTGCTATTTAGTTATAGTGGTGTTATGGCTTAGAAGAAGGTTTTCAGTGGCAAGCAGTCTGCTGTTGTATTAATTACCTCGTAAAAAATATCAATTCAGTCAATGTCTATTTTATTTACTTCAGTAAATAGTACATTTATTCCTCAGTAAAAATCAGTTTACAGTACAAAAATCCGTCAAGTGGTTCTGATTTGATAGCCAGTCTATAATATGTTCAATTTCAGCAACTTACGTGATTGGCGTGCAATGTTTAATATCAGATTAATAAAGCAATTATTTAATGGTCCAGGCCTGAAGGGTTAATATATTTTGTATTTTATTTATATAACAATAAAAAATACACACATATACTCATGGCTATAAATCCTTAGAAGAGGTAGCCAGAGCAAGGGAATTAGAAATTCCTCAGCCACTTGGAGAGTTGTTGGTGATGGGACTGATGGGTCTCGAACCAAATTATCCAAAAATCCCTTAAAAGCTCAAATGCCGTTAGTTGCCTCTTACATACATCCACCGGAAGCAATGGGATAGTGCTATTGCTATATGCTATACTCTACACAGCTATATAATATATAATGAAAAATATATATTGTAATCTGTAAATGAACATATTATCACAAAGTAAAATTAAAATAGACTCTTCTTATGTTCTAGGGAGATTAAACAAATATTCTTATTGTGAGAAATGCTTTTTACTACAGTTCTTGTAGGGCAAAACATAATAATGGTTATAACAATATAGTTATGTTATGTGACATTTGGTCAAAAAATATATTAATATGTTACTTGTATTATTCATAAACCTATACTTATTTATATCATGTGACAAATATTTCAGATGGTCCTGGTCTACAACCTAATGCTAATGCACCATTAGAGGAAAGTGGTGAATTTTCACTTGTTTTCACCACAAGTCTTAATAATCACAAAATGGTTTATCCAGCTGAAATGGATGGTATTATATGTAAAGGTAATGTCTCCAGTCCTCCTTCAAAAGATTGGGGTGTTCAGGAAACTATTCATTATTTGAGAGACAAAGAATTCATTGAACTGAAAACTAATAAACATATTGAGTCACCAAATCAACAAAACAGCTTCAGGTTAGTAGGATAAGTAGAAAAGGAGCAAAGTATTTAACCTTACGCTTTTTAATTGTTTTCTAAATAAGTAATTATTAGCCAGTAAATAACTAAAGCATCTAAGCATAAACTATATTAGATTATTTTGATTGCAGGCGATTTAAGACAAAAAAATGGTGGTGTCAATCATTTTTAACTGGTGTAGAGACAATTATTTGTGGATTCAGAAATGATGAAGGCATTGTGGAGGAATTAAAAGAATTTAAAATAAAAGATTTACCAAAAATGTCAAAGGTAATAACATTTAATCATACAATATTTCATTCATCATGGTACAACATGTTTACTGTTTTATCTTACCTATCAAGTAATGCTCAATAGATTAAATCATAACCAATATCATTTTCTTTATACTGTAATGTTGAAACATCAGACCACCAGCATTTGGTTCAGCCTAAGAGAGAATCGGAATAAAGAAGTAACATTCTAAAAAATGAGCAAAAAACTATTTTATCAGTATCCAGGAAGTATGAGTTTATACTACTCTGAATATTGCACCCATTAAGCTCATATGCTGAGAGTATAAAATTATCTTATCTTATAATTATCTTTGGGTGTGACTACATTTCATGTAGTCAACTGTCATTCAGTATTAAATCCATGCCTATCTGCATCAGGGACAGTACTTTCTCTGACTGGTCTATAAAGATTTTAATATTTATATTACAGAGATTTTGGAATCCTAATGTTTGTTTGAATTTTCTGGATACATTTATGACATACGTGAAGAGGTGTTTTGCTAAAGAAATCAGAAGGAAACATGGAGAGGCAGCTGTCAAGAAAATTCAATCCCTTCCCATGATATCGTTAGATTTTGAATGGAGTCCTAGGTTACCTGTGAGAGTAACCAATGTAAATAGCTGTGAAAGTGATCCCATCCTCCCTGAATGGTTTACTGACTCATTCAAAACTCCATTGCTATAAAGACAGTTTTATTAATTCACAAATATATGTGATTAATAGATGAAGCTAGGTAGAAATGTAATTATTAAAAAAAATGTAAATTATTAACAGATATTTGTATTGTATTATTAAGTATTTGTGATCTATCCATTATATATATATATATATATATTAATATTTTAATTCTAATAATAAAAGAGTAATAAAAAGTTTGTTTTTTTTAACTAAGGGTATAGGGGCTTTTTATTGGATTTTTGGGCGATGCGGTTGGAGACCCATCACCAAAAACCTTACCATCTTGTCCCCACTCAACTGCCAAAAGTGGCTGAGGAATTTGTGATTCCTTAGCTCTGGCTACCCCTTCTAGGGAAATATAGCCCTGAGCATATGTATGTTTTTTTTTAATGGCATTACCAGCCAATTTTAGAAATAGTACGGAAATCTAAGACTCAAATTATTTTTCATTATAGCATTGTATTCGGTCACTGAACTATAAACACATAGAATTTGGGTTCGAGCTCAGAATTGGTTCCACCAAGTTAGCTATGCTACAATTTTTAAAATGAGCGTTAATCGCGTGACAGCTGTTGTTTGACCTCCGTCAAGAACTGCCTGCCTGAACTACTGCGACTTTTTACTACAATGCCGTGAAAACGTGGCATTTAAAACTAGATATGTTAGTTTTTCCTAAATCGATTAATATAACATATCTCTAGTTCTAGCCCGCCATTGGCACTATACATGATTTTAATGAAACTGCATGCGTAACGAAGAAGGGTTCCATATTTAGTTTTAATTGAAGAACTTGGTCTGAATTTGGGGTCTAATCTATTTGATAGCTACTTGGATAAATGAAAACGTGACGGATAAAATATTCCTATTGTAATTGGATAATATCAACTTTGCTTTATATGTATAGGTTGACATTTAGACCAGTTCAGTCAATCGCCCACGTCAATCAGTTCATTTCTTTATCTGTCACTCTATATCAACATCAATGACATCAATCACCAATCAGTCATCAGTCAGCCAGTTTTTTTCAAGGGTGTTTCATCTTCCATTACCACGATAAATTTTATTATCACGAAATCAAGGGGATTTTAACCTTTGGGCCCTGAAATTTACTTGAATTGAAAATGGCGACTCTTCTGCCACGGTCCCTTGGTCTTGCTGAAAGGAATTTTGCGAAGAATTGGAATAAGGTACGCTAATGTTGAACATATTTGCTTTTATTAGTCTGGTGAATAAAAACAGTCTCTAGGCCGACGTTGAATAATCAATTTATCCACTTGAGCAATGATCTGCAGTTCTTTGTTTAAAAACGTTTATTTATAAATTTGTCCTTGCCTCTCTAAAATGTTTCAGTGATGTAGTTACGTCATAAGTTTTTTAAATTAATTCTTGTTCTTTGCAAATTTGTTTTAATTTAGTTTATGATGTTTAGATTCTATCTGTGTCTGCTGCGAATAATAATCCGAACAAGCAACAAGTGCGCCACTTGAATGTTCACGAGTATGTCAGCTACACACTATTACGAGATAATGGTATCCCAGTTCCTAAATTCAATGTCGCTAAAACACAAGCTGAAGCACTCAAGTTTGCCCAAGAACTCAACTCGAAGGACATCGTCTTGAAGGCTCAGGTATGTTAATGTTATGATAACAGACTTGGATTGTTTATTTTACCTCATGATAAATTTTGTTTAGCAAGAAGAACTTTGAAAATGGATATTTTTGCAGGTATTAGCTGGTGGTCGAGGGAAGGGCTCTTTCAAAAATGGCTTGAAAGGAGGAGTGAGAATGGTGGAATCGTGAGTGAAACATTTTTCTTATTTATTGGAAGTTTTAAGTAAGTTTACAAATTGTTAGCAATTATACAAAATTAACATTGTTTATTTAGATACAGTTATCTATAAAAAACAATTCATATTCTCCTATGCTCTAGATTTGGGCAAAATTTATCCCATCTGCACCTTGACCTAATGCCCCATATGCTAGCATTGTTCTACACCATTTCATGATAAACATATCATAAAAATATTCAGTCAGTGCTTGTTTTTTATAAACCAATTAATTAGTGATATGACAGTAGGTTGTGTGTTGTAGGCCTGAAAAAGCTGGTGAGATTGCTGGCCAAATGCTGAACCAGTTCTTGGTGACTAAACAAACTGGTGCTGCTGGCCGCATTTGTAACATGGTGATGATCACCGAGAGGAAGTTCCCTCGCAGAGAGTACTATGTGGCTATTATGATGGAAAGAAGTTTCAATGTAAGTTGTTAAAAGTATTTAATTTTTTATTGATTCAATTAACGGCATCACTATGAAAATTTATACATTTTGATTATTTTCAAATTCTTTAGTATGTTAGATGTTGTTGATATGACTTAAAGAATAAATATAGATTTTCATTTCATTTAAAAAAAATGTATTTAACTTTACCCATTAACTTTTTAAGTTAAATAATAATAATGTTTTATTTATTTAACAAGCTACAGTTTCATAAAAAAAAAACAAGTTTGGCTCCATTGCCATTACATAGATATAAGTTAACAATCTATAATTTAGTTGTTCAGTTATTATATTAAGATTATAGTTATTGAATGAATTTAAATTCAGTGGTATATTACTGCACACATCTTACTGACTTCGAATCCACCACAGCTGAAACTACTATACCTACAAATTTTGAATTTTTCTCCAGGGATGTCTTTTATTATATGAGTGAGCCCTAAGAAGAGAATGAAATGATTGAAATGAAATGATTTTTGGATGATCAGATGTTTAGTTCACAATCATGCCTGAACTATAGAAACTAGGTATAGTGTCACAACAAACAAAGTCGTAGTTGTATAAAATAGCCTGAGAATTATATGTTGCATGAGATGTCTTTTGTCCATTTTACGATAACCTTCACAAACTCATCAAATCAGATCACTGGAAATAGAAGAAACTATCTCTATAAGATTTTTTATTTAATTACATGAAAATAATGTCTTATCATTCTTAGCATTATTATGATTTAATTAAGAGTAAAATGAAGGTTTTGTTTTTGCCTACAGGGTCCAGTAATAATAGCATCATCCCAAGGTGGAGTTAATATTGAAGATGTTGCTGCCGAGAATCCCGATGCCATCACCTATGAACCAATTGACATAAAATCCGGAATAACTGATGACCAAGTCTCTAGGGTTGTTGAAAAAGTAAGATTTATTAATGGCTGTTAATTGTAAACTCATTGCTAAATATCCTTCATTTAACCATCTTTGTGACCAGCTCTGAGTTGAGATACTGAGTCTATCTTATGTTTATGTATATTTGTATTGTAATACTTAACTAGTTACAACACTTCCAAATGTGGCTGAAGAGTTTCTGGCTCCAAAGCTTTGGCTACCATTTTTTGAGATTTATGCCCGAGATCATATGTATGTATGTTTTCGGATAATCAGGTGATCCAAGGCTGCAATATCCTTCTAAAGTGGGTTGAATCTTGTTAATGATTCATGAAATATTGTATTACATTAATTGTATTGCTGTGTAGTGTCGGCTTAGAATAACACTACCCGTGGGTGATCGTAAGAGGCGACTAAGGGTATAGGGGCTTTTCTAGTGATTTTTGGGCGATGTGGTTGGAGACCCGTCACCAAAAACATTTATTATTACCATCTTTTCCCCACTTAACTTCCAAAAGCGGCTGAGGAATTTCTCATTCCAAAGCTCTGGCTACCCCGTTTAGGGAATAGCCGTGAGTATGTGTGTGTGTGTAAATTTTTAGTAGATCTCCTAAACGATACAACCAATTCTATTTCCTAAGGGTTTCACGGTGTCACCTTATATTAAAGTGCCAATCAATCAAATTAATTTGGTTGGCACTGATGTTATTTGTGTGGTGAACAAATGAGTTTTCCTCAACAGATAGGACTCGGGGACCATGCTAAAGAGGCAGCCGATATGATCAAGAAGATGTATGAGTTGTTCTTAAAAAAGGATGCTTTACTCATTGAGGTGAATCCTTATGCTGAAGATGCTCTCTCTGGAAACTGTAAGTTTGAAATTCTTGCATATGTCTTTTTTTTGTTTAATTATAGCTGTGCAGTGCTGTGTAGTGTCGGCTTAGAATAGCACTATCCCATTTCTTCCGGTGGGTGTACGTAAGAGGCGAATAACGGTATTGAGGCTTTTAAGGGATTTTTGGGCAATGCAGTTGGAGACTCATCACCAACATCCTTTATTTTACCACCTTTACCCCACTCAACTTTCCAAAAGTGGCTGAGGAATTTCTAATTCCCTAGCTCTGACTACCCATTCTAGGGATTTATAGCCGTGAGTATATGTATGTACATAGCTGAGCTGGGTTGGGCCGTTTTTAATAAACTAGACAACTTACAACTAAAATCCTCAAAGCCAAGATATTTAAACAAAGTCCTCTCTATATGGACATGGTCGCTCACAAAAGAATACATGCGCAAAATCAATCACAAAGGGTAATGGAACGTGCCATGCTCGAAATCACCCTCTCGAGCGCATATCGAAAGCGGAGAAGCGACGACCAACCAAGGTCAACCCCACTCAACTGCTAAAACTTTGGCTACCCCTTTTTGTGATTAACATCCGTGAGTATAGGTGACGTGAGTAGGAACTGTGGGACAGCAGTTTATGAGAATTATTATTCTAGGTCGAAAGTTGATTTAATCTGACTGATTATATCGATAGATTAGATTACTTCGCTCCATTCAATTTTGGTTTGTATGACGTAATACATTGTTAAGGCGACAAAAGTCATAAATTTGACACGGTAATCGGTTGCGTTATGTTGTTTAGTACCACTTTCGTGTACAGAATGGAGAGATTCATACATATTTTCAAATGAAAGCGGGTTTTTTCTTTAGTATTCCGTGCTCAACAAACTATATTACGGATAGTCACAACTTAAATCCTAAAGGGATAGTCGCTTGGATATCGAGAGCGAGAAACATTGTTCAAACCAAGAATCTTTCATAAGCTGTTTCTATTCTAGGCTATAACTAAACTACATCTTCATCTACATCACAATTTTTTGCTCTCGTTTTGTACAATTGTACTCGTCACATCAATAATGATCCTTCATCACAACATGATTCAAAATATGAAAATTACTTTTTAAAGTCACTGATAGTTTCAATTAAAACCTTGCATTTACTTATCAACTTTACCATAAAAAAAGAGATCCGCCGCAGCACCTACATCCTGAAGGTATTCAGTTAACTCTATCTCAAAAACCTAGGTTTCTCTAGGCCTATAGCGAAACTAGGACATAATTATAATTTGCTGTGTAGTGTCGGCTTAGAATAGCATTACTCCATTTCTTCCGGTGGGTGTACGTAAGAGGCGACTAACGGTATTGGGGCTTTTAAGGGATTTTTGGGCGATGCGGTTGGAGACCCATCACCAACAAACTTTATTTTACTATCTTCTCCCCACTCAACGTTCCAAAAGCGGCTGAGGAATTTCTAATTCCTTAGCTCTGGCTACCCCTTCTAGGGATTTACAGCCGTGAGTATATGCATGCATATGCATATATGCATATGCAATTATAATTAGGCTTTGTTGTGCATGAAACAACATGTGAGAATTATTATTCTTTCCTTCATTGATTAGTAGGACACAAATATGTTTTTTTATACTCTCTAAACGTTTTTGCAGTCTTCTGTTTGGACGCCAAGTTCCGGTTTGATGACAACGCTGAGTACAGACAGAAAGAGCTGTTTGCTCTGAGAGATATCACTCAAGAGGATCCTAAGGAAATTGAGGCAGCTAAATACAATTTGAATTATATTGCTCTTGATGGTAAGTTGGCATAAGAATGTTTATTTTGAGTAAATAATAAATCAAAAGTCACTTATATGTTTACAAAACATCATTATTGCTTCTATTTTGATTTAAAAGTTAAAGAATTGTTAATAAACCTTCAAGGTTAAATGACGTGTGTAGGACAGACCATTTGTTATAAAATATCAGGGTATGGCTTTTTTTCGAAACCCTTTAAAAATAAACCTACCTAAAAATAGGCAATCCAATTCAGAGGAAAACGTTCTAAGATGGCTATTCTATCCATAGGGCACCTTTCTGCCCTTTTGCAAGAGACAGTTATATATTTCAGTGCTTTTCCATTGCCCCTTTTGATATGATAAGAGTAAGGGATTCTCGAGGGGAATCAAATGCTGACATATATTTTTAGATTATTTAGAATGTAAAATTGGTGTTTTAGTGGTATATAATATGAAATAAATAAATATCCTAACAGTTTCCTGTTGAAAGTAAAATTTTCTCTAGATTACATACATACATATACTCACGCCATTAGTTCCCATTGGGGTAGGCAGAGACTATCGATCGCCACTTCGTACGATCCTGACAAACCTCTCTAGCTTCGTTTACATCCATCAATCTTTTCATACATGCTCTTTTATTCTTTATACTACGGACACCTGCCTTTTTGAGCACACTCTCAATTTGGCCTAAGTGTGTTCTCCGTGGTCGTCCTCTACTATCATTACCAATTCTCTGGATGAAAACGTGTATAATTGTCCAGGCAACATCGGCTGCATGGTGAACGGGGCCGGGCTGGCCATGGCCACCATGGACATCATCAAGCTGTACGGCGGAGACCCGGCCAACTTCCTCGACGTGGGGGGTGGAGCCACTGCCCAAGCTGTCTCGGTAAATATGTTCATCATCATCATCCCCCATACATGTTTTTTTTTATTTTTTTATTTTGATTACATACATACTTATACTCACGGCTATAATTCCCTAGAAGGGGTAGCCAGATCCAGGGAAATATAAATTCCTCAGCCACTTTTGGAAGTCGAGTGGAGAAAAGGCGGTAAAATAAAGGTTTTTGGTGATGGGTCTCCAACCGCATCGCCCAAAAATCCAATAAAAAGCCCCAATACATACATACATATTTATAAAAACCCTAAACGGGGTAGCCAGAGCTTTGGAAATAAAACATTCCTCAGCCACTTTTGGAAGTTAAGTGGGGAAAAGATGGTAACAATAAATAATTGTTGGTGACGGGTCTCCAACCACATCGCCCAAAAAGTTACTTAAAAAGCCCCTATACCCTTAGTCGCCTCTTACGATCACCCACGGGTAGAAATGGAGTAGTGTTATTCTAAGCCGACACTACACAGCCTTTTGACTAAAAACATACAAATTTGTATATAACACGGTATTACAAAAACAAAATAGTAATAACTATAGCCAATTAGTAATAATAACTAACTTGACTATAGAGTTATTTAGGCTATAGTGTAACCTGGCCTAGCGATAGCTCCACTTATTAATATCGGCTCTTGTTAAGTGTGCCGCTAGTTGTTTTGTTCTTATCAAAACTGTAAGGGGTCCAGTCATCTTCGTTGTAGGCGATGGTTGAACACTTGAACTTTGCAGACTCTGTAACTGTGTAACTACACATTTTACACTAATCATCATATAGTAACATTTCCATTAACCCATCACTTCTGACAAGACCACTAGTATCACTAAGTAAAAACAAAACATACATACACTCACTCACGTCATTAGTTCCCATAGGGTAGGTAGAGACTATCGATCCCACTTCGTGTGATCCTGACAAACCTCTCTAGCTTCTGTTACATCCTTATTTTTTTTTATACATGCTCTTTTGTTCTTCATACATACATTAAAAAGGATAGATAACTCGTTTATTTATGTTAACATAACACCATACAATATAAAAAACAATACATAAAGTGAAAAATCAGTATTATTGACGTAAAAATTAGTGCTATGG
This sequence comes from Bedellia somnulentella, assembly GCA_963576735.1. Taxonomy (NCBI): domain Eukaryota; kingdom Metazoa; phylum Arthropoda; class Insecta; order Lepidoptera; family Bedelliidae; genus Bedellia; species Bedellia somnulentella. The sequence goes on along the minus strand of OY755172.1, from coordinate 4,819,691 downwards.
TAACAAAAACTAGGTCCTAACTCAGAGCTTGATTTGATCACACTCGTTATTTGGTCGAAAAGGCGTCTAAATTTGTATTTCAGTCAACTTCTGATACTAGCTGTATATTCCATGATAGGAAGCGTTCAAGATCATCCTGTCGGACCCCAAGGTTACGGCCATCTTGGTGAACATCTTCGGAGGCATCATGCGCTGTGACGTCATCGCTGAGGGCATCATCAACGCGGCCAAGTCGCTCAACATTCAGATACCGGTTATTGTGCGGTTACAGGTATGTGGGAATTCTATGCATATATATTTGTACGGCTTGAAATCCCGAAGAGTCAGCCAGAGCTTGAGAAATAGGAATTTCTTAGCTACTCCTGGAACTTGAGAGGGAAAAAGTGTTAGTATTAAAAAAAGTGCTAAAAACATAATTAATGCGAAACATCTTTTACAATCCCTTGTCGAGGTTGTAGCCGTGAGTATATTCCCTTTTATAAGAAATGCAAGATACATTGGTAATATTGTGTTCATTCATCGATCATATGGCTAAAATTAGAAAAAGAAAACCTACACCAAAAATCATTATAGTTTAATGTCTACTCCAACTCACATTTATCGTTGTTTATTGGTATTGTTTGTAAAAAAATGTTGTTTCACTCATGAGTGAAAAGTTGCCAAAGAATGTTTTGCAAGTCAACATGTGCAACACACAAGTATTTTCGTGGCTATGTCCCATTTGTGACGTGACATAGAAATTAAATATCATTCATCTCAAACATTACTCTTGAACACAAGGGTTTATGCTGAATTGGATATATTAATTGGTCCCTGCCCTAAACAATCGGGTCGTGTCAGATCGAATGGATCATAAGTGCGCTACTTTTTTACATACTTTCATTCCTGTTTAGGTATATGTTTCATAGATCCATTGATCTTAAAAGAGGACTTGCACTCAGTAGTTTGAAAATAGGCATACATATACTCATGGCAATGATTGCCTAAAAAGGGTAGACAGAGCGTCAGAATTAAAAATTCGTCAGCCACCTTTGCAAGTATAGTGAGAAATATATAATGTTCTTAAATTAAAGATGGTTGGTGATGGGTCTCCAGTCACATCGCCCAAAAATCACTTAAAGACCTCAAGACCCTAAGTCATCGCATTTACAACACCCACATTACACACATTTACAACACCCACCGCAAAAAATGTGTTAGTGATATTCTACACTGCTACAATATAGGCGATATGTAAAACTAATATTCCTGCGCATAAAACAAAATTGTAATACCCAATGATTCCCCAGGGTACAAAAGTAATGGAAGCCCGTAAGTTAGTGGCCGAATCAGGTCTCCGCATAGTCCCACGAGACGACCTGGACGAAGCGGCCAAGCTGGTCGTGCAGCTCTCAGAAATAGTGGCCCTAGCCAGGAACGCTGGCGTGCAGGTCAAGTTTGATATCCCCAGACATATACTCGAGAAGTAGACCAATCAGTATTCTGTAGACGCATATTGGACTGCTCTTGTTTGGTTTTATCGCTAATACTCGAAATGTTTATATGACCTTTGACTATGAACACTATAGACAGAGTCATAATGCAACGGGAGAGTACCTCTTTTAGATAGCAATATTTTTCCCTGTAATGTTGCGATCACTAGAAAACAATTACCCCAAAATACTATAATCACCATTCTAAAAGCTACTTTTTAATTTAAAATTGATTACGTCAATTTATTGTTACGTCGTTTTATTTATTGTAAAGGTTTACTGTTTACTATATTATTTCCTGCAATCATATAATTATACATACTTGCTCCTAGTATTATACAATCTTTTTTGTTTAATTTTACCATTTATACTGATGTTTAATACACCGTGAAATCTAAAGCATTGTACTAACTATCAGGGATGAATCTTCCCATGATTACGAATAAATTTTTGTACGGGACTAACTTTGTTACTGAAAAAAAAAACAGCTGTTCCATAAGTGCAAGTTATGTAAATATCATACCGGTCATCATGGGTATAGTGGGGTCTATGTTTGTATTTTGAAAAATAAAAGACAGCACTATTTTGTACATGAGTTTTATTGCATTATTTACTATTGACCTTTAAACAAAATCAGTTTCGTGTGAAAATTTCGAATTCATTCGTCTATTTCAGTCACATTTTTCAAAAGATGATGTATTCGTACATCTAAGTATTTTATATTTGGTTGATTTCCAATTGCATCTTCCAGTGGCCGCAATCCATTTTTCTCGTAGATTCGGGTCTTTAGGAAAACTGTAATGAATACGAAGAAATTAAATAAATATAACAAATTTATTACTTACTAATTCCGTAGATAACAATTGGAAATCATTCAGCGTCGCTATAGCGCGACGAAATTCATAATATACTCACTCATTAACATCAGTTTACTAATTTGAAAATTTTACCCTAACGACAGGGTACGATGAAAACGTGAATTATGGGAACACTGAGATACTGCATATTTTTAGGTTATGCTATTAAAAAATTGCTCAAAATAACTAAAGAAAGTGCTAGTAATCTAGTTCAACGTAATTAACATTTGAATCACTTTTTTTCTGATCGCGCAATGTATTTATTATGTATTTATCTGTAGAAAAACATTAAAAAACTCACTCACTTGTGGAAAGTCAATCCTTCGATGTGTTTTTCGCTGCGGCTTCCGCAGCCAAGCACGCTACACCCAACCATACCTCACTAAATAATAAGTTTAACTAATGGAGTCTCTTTTATCACAATAACAATATACAAATGAATAAAATCTTTCTCAAAATCAAAAGAAAACCAAAATCGCTCACAAGTCGACGCTTTGTTTGTCACGCTTTAAAAGTGTGACATCAACAAAACGGGTTACGCGATAGAGATGACAATAAAGTTTTGTGTCTCTTTTTAACATATAAGAACTTAAATAAGGGCTTCTCTTTTTAAAATGGATGACGTAACATCGCTTTGTCTATAGTGTCCATAGTCAAAGTATATGACCGATTCTTGAGATCGGTTACTATAGTTACTCTCTCTGCCCTTAATATTGTTAATGGTGTCTATGTACTATTAAATTTGACATACTATTGAAGTTTAGGCAGTTTTCTCTCTATTAGGATTAGAGAGCTAAACTGAGAAATTGAAGATAAAATTATGCATAGAAATCGCTCGTTTTACACAGTCTGTGTTAATTGCTGTCATTAATAAGAGTATCAGTGCTAATGTAATTATAACTGGAGAAGTGCTTTATGTGTCGTCAGTCAATCAATCAACCAACATTAATAATATTTCTTTCAATAAGAATAAAAATCTGACTATGTTATGATCAGAACCTCTGACCTTATAGTTCGATCTACGGAATTATTATTAGTGTTGGATGTCTGTGATCAATATAGCTATTAGTTTATAAGCTAACACCTATTTATATTTTCAGTCTATTTAACTATAGTTGTAGTATCAAGAGAAGTAATTTCATTCATATTTCTCTTCACATCTAATATACCGAGTGTATAGACATCTTGTTTTTAGTAAGTTGTATTATTATCACATAGTAAAGCATTACGATTGTTATTAATGTTTCATAAAATATCTATCGAACATTCATATAATTTTATTTTTTGATGTTTTTTCAATTGTATATTAATGTTATATTGTGCGAAGTGTTGGGTAGGACTCGAGTTTGTTATCAGCTGTTTGAGTAACTTATTTATTGAAATAGTTAATTATTGTAAAGTTGACATGTTGATTGTTAAGTAGATAGAAATGAATTGTCGATGTGGCATTGATCAGTTATTTTTGTCACAGTTATGATAAGTATACAAGACTTGTTATTGTGCACTCGCTACCGAACCCTGTCATTGATTTATTTGCCGACTTGTATTAATTTTCTCATCAACTACGTCCGTGAATGGAGTATAAAGTACAATTATTTATTTGTAGGTTCAGATACTGTAGATTTTGTCTCATTATTAAATAAAAAATTTAGATCTGTATTATAGTTTCATTTAAATCACACCTGGCCCTTTTGATGTATTATGTTATGACGTATTGTAGTAGATGGTTCGTAAGATTCTGGTTCCTTTTCATAGATACAATATAGATAAACTAATATAGATACTCATTATTATCGTAATAAATCACATCTGAATACGAAGATAAACGTATTGGTTTCTTATTAGTATCACTCGATAAATGCGAAAAATACAATATTAGATAATTTTCTCTAAGTTGAGAGTCTTCAGTAGTATAATAGAAAAACGTAGCAGTTGCGTATGAGGGGATTTACTTTAGAAAACCTGTAGTGCTTCCTCAATCCATCGAATGCATATCAAGGCAACTAAATTTGATAATCGCAACAAAGGCGGGAGTCCAGAGTAAAAAATAATAATGAGCCTACATGAGAAAAAACATAAATGTGAGGGTTTGTTAGTCTCGTAATTATTGGTGATCATCGTCTACCTAAACCCATTGGAATGGCGTGAGTATAGGTAAAGTTTATACTACGATGTAGCTATCAACAATAAATATACTTCGCGTCACTGAAGTATTGTGCGATAGATGTAAAATTGTTTGCCAATAAGAATAAAATGAAGTCCCCCAAAGCATACACACACCAAACACAGTAGTAATTTATCTGTTTTATGGCTTAATATTGTGTTTTACATTAACAGGTTGCGATTACCTACCAGAAGAGATAGTATGAATTCTATCAAAGGTTTATTACAAGTGAAATAGTTCGAGGGTGTTGTAAATATTGTTTTTGTATGTTGTGTACATTTTTTAAATCAAACACAAGAACTATACTTTAACATATATATTTTTTTAATAAACTGTACATGATTACAATATAATAGCTTTTTGCATTCTTAGTCTTAGAAATAAGTGTGTTTTGCAATAATTTCATACTCCATGTTTCAAAGTTAACGAAATATAGTTGTTCAGTTCGGCCATCCAGCCAAGAAGGTCTAGCCACTATACCACCTCCTTGCTCGGCGTTGATATTCCTAGCGCTTCTTCGTACCCGGTTTTGCTGTCATGCTTCTCTTTACCTGAAAATATATTAATAATGTTAATTGTATGAAAACATTGATGGATGTAAACGAAGCTAGAGAGGTTTGTCAGGATCGCACATAGTGGCGATCGATAGTCTCTGCCTACCCCAATGGGAACTAATGACGTGAGTATATGTATGTATTTAGGTTATTTGCCTACCAATATAAAGTTGATCGTTCTCACAGATCATATAAATAAGTATTTCGCTGCTTTCATATTATAGGGGCACAATTCAAAAAACATGATTGTTGGGAAAATGCGTTTAAAGAGTTTTGAGCCTGTGTATGTTCACAAAATCGGTCATAAATAAATTAAACTAATAATAACAAAATCATAAAACTTTATAAGTGTATGTCCATATATTATTCAAACTCGAAATCTCAATTTTTATAGATGTGCCCCTATAATATGAAAGCAGCGATTTGCAATTAGTGATTCATATATGCCCTTATGCTGGCCTAGTGTGTGTAGCACACATTAACAACTACTAACAAGACAGGAGCCGAGACCCATAAAATGTTCTACGTAGCACAGAATCATTGCCATCTTTATTCGATTTTGAATACATAATCGAAAGAGACCACGAGAATCCACTTACATACCAAAACTGATGATTGATTAGCACCTCCCAGAGTACTACGCTATGTGTGTACAATTTTTTACTATTGTTGTTGTAATGTAGTTATATCACGAGTTGCCATGAGAGTTTTATTTAGCGTAGTTATGGCTTTGATACAATACAACCAGGTCAAACTGTCGACTCGATAAGAATTCTTTTGGTTTAGGGACACCAGCACTAGTAGCATGATGCTTGTGAGAGCGAGTATGCCACATTAGATGTGAGAAACTGACAGATTTGGTATGGATAAACTGTCAGTTTCTCATGTGACAAGTCATATATGAGTCGTTTCAGGGCCAGCGTATTTTTATAATGGTATTTAACTTTAATGACTAACTATTGAAAAGAACTTATACCAAACAAACCATAACCTACTCTAATCAGCTGCAAATACTACATTGAATCGGTTTATAATTATTTGATTACAAACATGTGCTTGTGTTTAGTTCACGCGAGGTTAATGACCTCAAGATACAAGTTCTCGTAGTGCAGGTGTTATCTCTTACAATGTTTGAATTAAAATAGTCCGTTCGATTTTGTTTGTTTTCGTCACATCGTTATAAAACGATAAATTATGGACTTTGAAGCTATTGAAATCATACTTCGCTCTAAGCAATTACTTATTCGTTAGAAAAATAATTTTATGTACCGCTATTTGTTTTTTTGCTAAATCACACAAAAATTTATAAATGGGCTTGTTAAAAAATATTACCTCTTACCTCAGCTTGGGCTACTTTTTATTTTGGGAAATCATTTAAAGTTAAAATCGAATGCAACGGCGTAAGAAATATACTGTCGACAAATGACTGGTAAGTATTTAACAGGCTGAAAAATGTTGAAGGCACCCGAACAGAAACAGACCAAGAGAGTTATGAAAAACTTTTAGAAACACCGCCGTACTTGATAATTGTTTATTATGAAATTCAAAATATTCATATTAGTCTTTTATAATTGTGTTAAGTTTAGCATAAACATCTAATAAAAAAACTTTGCGTACCGAATCATAAAAGCATAAAGAAGGAAGGAGATGATAGAACATTAACAATATCCTGAAAGAGAGTGAATGCTGGAACGACGAGCCGTAAAGACCCACAAACTTTTCTTGGCCGACGGCTAAATTGGTACTACTGTCGCCATTTTGAAATTTCAGACTGTCATTATCAGTTAGCTCTCAACTAAATAAAACTTATAGTGTGACCTACGTATATAATAAATTATCATTTTCTTTTTAATATTTTTTGTAGAGGTAACTTTTTTAATGACTATTATTTATATAATATTCTTGGATTATTAATAAATGCTTTTCTTTTAGAATTCAATATAAAAGAAAAGAATTGCTAATTTTATCGTATTAAGAACTGATTTGTGAACGTCGTAGGCTAACACCATCCGCAAAGTTGTAAGCACATGACTATAGCGGTGTGGGTTACGGGAAGTGGAGAAATGCTCTCCGACTAAGAGAAAATAAAGTAGCCTGTATGATATAAAACTGTTACCCTTATAATGGTTAATTTTTATTTACTGGCAATACTAATATCGATGACAGCGACGCTCTCACCGGCCAAGAAAAGTTTGTGGATCTGTACGTAGTATTTAATTAACTACAGAGCCAACGTCACAAGAGGATGCCCACAAGGTGAAGTTTCATTTCGTACGAAGAGTTTTCGGACATGGTCTTAGACACAGACAAAGTGTGGAAATCGTCGATCTAATAGATTTATCATTTGAAGTTTATATGATATACTAATGACTAGTAAAAACAGATGCAATGTTTACAACTTACCCTTCTTTAACGATTTCTTAGGCTTAGACTCCTTGTCTTTCGAATCCTTTTTCGACTTCTTATGCTTCTCAGTCTTTGATTTAGTACTCTTTACACTATTTTCTTGAGCTGGAGCGTCCACAGGTTTATCATCCCCTATTAATAACAGATCATTGGTTTCCTTGACACGATGTGTTTTCTTCTTCTTTTTATCAGTTTTATGCGGTTTAGATAATTTTTCATTTTTGATCTTTTTGGAATCACTCGGTTTGTCCTTGAGTAGGCCCGCGTCCGGAGACGGGTAGCTTTGTATTCTTGTTGTGAGCAGTTCGTCGTCACGAAGTGGCCTGTCAATATTAGTTATTATTAGAGAGTTGTTGAGTTAATTGAAGTTCGAGGTTATTTTAATTGTATCACTAAAGGTTTGATCGTATAATAAATATTGATAGTTGTATCGTTTTTGAGCTTAGTTGATGGGTGTGGTTATGGTATAGGCATGAAATAGGCAACTTTAGTCTTTCCTTTATTTTATAATATACATTTTCAATGTTAACTAAATTGTGCACCAATACTCATAAGCTCTTTTTATGAAAATTAAATTTAAAAAAAATAAAGATTCTAAATGTGACAGTGTGGTGTGTGTGTTTATGTCGCTGTTAATGGTGTAAATATTTGTATAAGTATGTGTGTCACTGCAACGGTGTTGTTCTGGTTCTATATTTCTCAATAATAAATGAGCTTAGCTGTGTAGTGTCGCCTTAGAATAGCACTACCCCATTTCTTCCGGTGGGTGTACGTAAGAGGCGACTTACGGTATTGGGGCTTTTTAAGGGATTTTTGGGCGATGCGGTTGGAGACCCATCACCAACAACCTTTATTCTGCCATCTTTTCCCCACTCAACTTCCAAAAGTGGCTGAGAAATTTCTAATTTCTCTATTTTCTTCTAATTTCTCAGCTCTGGCTACCCCTTTTAGGGATTTATAGCCGTGAGTATATGTATGTATGTAATAAAAGAGCGTGTATGAAAAGATTTATGGATGTAAACGAAGCTAGAAAGTAATCAATTAAGCAAATCCATATTCTCCACGTTTTCATGCAAGACAAAGCCTAATTTATGAAGCTAGAGTTTTGTTAAATGTATTTTTATGTGTTAGTACTGTAATCGTTGAACAAATAAAAATACGAATACTGGTTAGTCTGCAAATTCGCAATTGGCCAGCGTGATGGACTAAGGCCAAATCATCCTATATAAGGTAGGCTCGAGTCCTTTGGTGGGGATGTACATGGGCTGTGAGGAAATATCTCTACACCAGTGTCAGCATAGATGTACTAAAAAACGTTAGATAGGTTATTTACTAGGAAACCGGCGCTTACGAGTGGCACCGATCGCGGCAGATGTACGCACACCACTAGAAATATATACAAACAACACACCAAGAAATACATTTGAAATGTAGGCGTGATAGCACATCTCATAGCAAGCGCTAAAAAGAGATAAACATATTTTCTCTGTACCGACGTGAAATATGACACTAAGACTACCAATTGACAAAGAATAATTTAGATCTATACACACGATTCACCTAATTTATGAGAAATTATAATTAAAACTTATTTATTTAGTTTAGTTTATTTAGTTTCTTCGCCAATCGGCAGTAATGTTGATTGGGACGATGCGATGGGTGCCTTTAGTGAAAATGAGATCAGTATGGAAGAAATAATGAAAGCAATAAAAAGTATGAAAATAGGGAAGGCGGCAGGGTATGATAGGATAACTATCGAAATGCTGAGGGCTGGTAAAGGGTTGGTGGCTTCTTGGTTGTACTTCCTTTTCCAAAAGTGCTGGTCGAGTGGCAAAGTACCACAAGACTGGTGCAAGGCGGTGATTGTGCCCCTGTATAAAGAAAAAGGGTCACGCCAGGAGGCTAAAAACTACTGCGGCATTAGCCTACTCAGCATTGTCGGTAAATTGTATGCAAAGGTATTGATTGAAAGAGTGATGAATGAAACTGATGAGAAAATATGGGATGTGCAAGCAGGATTTAGGAAAGGAATGGGATGTATGGATCAAATCTTCTCATCAATCTTCTAAGGAGCATCACCGAAAAGTTCTTAGCCAAGAACCAAAAGGTGTATTGCTCCTTCATTGATTTAGATAGGGTGGTAAGAAAGTGTTTGTGGGAGGTGTTATCCAAGTTCGGTTTGGGGAGTCAACTTATACGTGCGTTGGTTTCACTCTATGAGGATTCTAGTGCATGTGTAAGAGTAAACGGGGAAAACACTGACTGGTTTGGTATTTCTAGGGGTGTCCGACAGGGTTGTGTTGCTTCTCCGTGGCTCTTCAATTTTTTCATGGATGACCGTTTGACAGAATTGCGTGAAAGTTATTATGGACTAAGAATGGGTGGATTCATTGTTAAATGCCTCTTGTATGCTGACGATCAAGCGCTACTTGCATCGTCGGCGGAAGAGTTGCAAGAGATGATGAATATTGCATGTGCGTCATTTGAAAGAAAGGGAATGAAAGTGAATGTGGATAAAACTAAAACCATGGTTTTTGAAAGAGAGGAGAATATGACCGAATGCGTGATTGAGATTAATGGTAAGAGAGTGGAACAAGTAAATGAGTTTGTATATCTGGGAAGTATGTTTACTAGAGATGGAAAGTGTGTTGTGTGGAAAGATATTGAGAGAAGAGTGAAAAAGGGTAATTCGATTAATGGAGCATTCGATAGTCTAATGTCTAGTCAATCGGTGTCCGAAAGGGCCCGAGTGGCTGTGCATGATGCCTTTCTTGTTCCTACGCTTATGTATGGAAGCGAATGTTGGGTGTGTCAGAAGAAGCATGAGAGCAGAGTGAATGCAGTAGAGATGAGGTCCCTCAGAAAAATTTGTAATGTTAGATTATGTGACCGAGTGAGAAATAGTGTTATTCGTGAAAAGTGTGGTGTGAAAGATGATATTGTAAGTAAGATAGAAAAAGGAATGTTGAGATGGTTTGGGCACATCGAGAGGATGGATGATAGGAAATTGGTAAAAGGTATCTATAGAGCTAATGTGGAAGGTAATGTTAGTAGAGGACGGCCACGAAAGACACACTTGGACCAAATTGAAAGTGTGCTCAAAAAGGCAGGCGTCCGAAGTATGAAGAATAAAAGAGCATGTATGAAAAGATTGATGGATGTAGACGAAGCAAGAGAGGTTTGCCAGGATCGTACGAAGTGGCAATCGATAGTCTGCCTACCCCAATGGGAATTAACGGCGTGAGTATATGTATGTATGTTATAATTATTATTTTGATAAACAAACACGCCAAAACAGGTGAACGGTTGCGACGGCAGCTAGTGTGCGACTTAAGTCAGATGAGCCATTTAGCCTGTTTTTTAAGTGCCACTTATGAGCGCGCATAACTTATCTACGGTTTTTTATTAGTACATGTATGAATGTCAGGGTGTGGTGATGTATGGTATACGCACAGGTCCAGATCCAAGTCCAGTGCGCTGTGCTGGTGCGGCGCGCTGTCCTCGTCGGAGGAGGCGGCGCCCTCCGGCAGCTCGCCGCCCGTCATCACCGCCGGACGGGACGATTCTACTTCCTCTGTATTAAGTAAGTTGTAATTACACATAGTAGAGACTCAGTAGCTGATGGAAATCTTTGTGGAAGTAAGGCATGATTCCCCAATTTTTTGTGACCCATTAAAATTAAACTTATTACGCGTCACCGGAGGAGGCAGCTTCCCGCCCGACATCACCGCTGGCTGGGAAGATTCTACCTCCTCTGTATTAACCACATTGTTTATTAAACTCAGTAGCTGATGGCGAATTGTTATTAGACTCACTGGCTGCTGGAAATCTATGTGGAAGTAATGGACGATCCCCCAAATTTTTGTGACCCCTCAAAAGTAAACTTATTAGCGTCGTCGGAGGAGGCCTCGTCTTCCGGTAGCTCACCGCCCGTCATCAGGCCGAACGGGACGACTCTGCCTCCTCTGTATTAAGCAAATTGTTACTCAGTAGCTGAAGGAATTATATTTGGAAGTAATGGATGGTCCACCAAAAGTGAGACTCGTATGCAAATTAAACTTATTATACGTGGTGGAATCGATGTGGCAGTAAGGGATGTTCTCCTAATACACTAGTTTAGCAAAACTTTGGTACTGTGAAGAGCAGGTGAGAAAATGTAACATGATTATATGTTTGTTCTGTTTATCTGCAAACTGACAATCAAATATTTTTTTATTTACCTTCGCTTTCTGATTCATTGGAATGTTTGTCTTTTTTGCTCTTCCGTTTCTTAGGTGACTTCTTCTCCTTTTTGGATTTCTTTGAGTTTTCTCTCGCAATCAAATATTTGTCAGATCTCTTGGCTAAAAAAAAAATACATTCTTTACATTGCGTAGATATAAACTTATCTTTTCAACATATGCCCAATGTTAATCTCAAAAGCGCTAGTCCCATTTCAAATTATTGATTCTGTGTGAAATTTTGGCAATGTAGCAATTTAAAGATTCTTGTGAATGCTTTTGTTGTAAGTACCTTGTTTGATAATCTCAATAAATACAAAAAACCCATCAATTTTAAAATGCCAACTGAAAAACTCCAATCTCAGTACATAAAGTTCCCCATACCCCAACCTAATTCCAAGATAATATATATTATCTTACCATGTATCTCCAAAGGAACCTCAAGGGCTATTTCCGCAATAGGCACGTCATCGTTCTGATACCGCGGCGAGTCATCTTTCAGGTAGTGAGGATTATTCGCTTGCTCTTGTCGTCGGGCCTCGCGGAGCTAAAGACATTATAGTAAGGTTTGTTAAGATCAACTGTAGAAAAGCTTATGTAATGGGTTGACAGATTTATAGTTTAAATAATGGCGGCGATCTTAGAGTCCTTGTATGCAACACAAGGAAACAGCAATATAAATAACATGTGCGGGTCCATTGATTCGTGCATGTAACATGGACTAATCACCTGCCACTTGTTTAGTTTAACTCAAGCATGTTACAATTCATTATGTTATTATTTGGTTTAAAATGAAATCATACTAGTCAATTTTATATTTAAAAATACGTTCGTCAAAACAATTTGACACACAATTTGAGTTGTGCTCATAAAGCTACGTGAAAAGTAAACATTTAGCTCTTCACCCCAAACACATAACTTGCGTTGCGTATAAGGCTTGCGCAAGTACCATTCATCGTTACTTGCACCGTGTACAAGCGAGTCACTTGAATAGCTTACGCATAATACACGCGCATGTAACCCGCTTAAGTTACGCAAGCACCCTTGAGTTCGGTTCGCACGTTTGGCTTTGAGATGGACCCAACTACCACATCTAGATTAACCATCGGACCACGAAATACTGTTCCAACAAAAACATCAAAATATATAGCAACTACCTTCCCGACAGACTTCGTACTGTCAAATTCGCTTGTAATAAAATTTTAGGCGTTTTTTGGTATTCTAAGTTCAACCAGTCGTGAATATTTTATTAGACATATTTTTCTGGGATAAAAAGTATCCTATTTTTTAATTTGGGTAATTATCTAGCATTTTACCAAATTTCATTCATATACAATATGTACTTAAGGAGCCTTTTCGCCTCAAACATATAAACTTTCGCATTTAAAATATTAATAGGATGTACAAGACGACGATATCTACATCCACATACCATATGCAGTTCATGTTCAGAGAGCGGCGTAGCTAGCGGTGCAGGCGCGTCAGCGGTTGCGCTAGAGAACACAGCTTGCTCCGATTCGCTGTCTGACTCGCTATCTGATGACCAGCCGCGCTGAGACCACTCTGCTAGATCCAGCCTGAAACAAATTATAATATTTTATTTAAGTATGAGTGTAGTACATACATACATACATATACTCACGGCTATAAATCCCTAAAAGGGGTGGCCAGAGCTAAGGAATTAGAAATTCCCCAGCCACTTTTGGAAAGTTGAGTGGGGAAAAGATGGTGAAATAAAGGTTGTTGGTGATGGATCTCCAACCGCATCGCCCAAAAATCCCTTAATAGCCCCAATACCGTTAGTCGCCTCTTACGTACACCCACCGGAAGAAATGGAGTAGTACTATTCGAAGCCGACACTACACAGCATATATACTATACATGAGTGTAGTGTAGGAATAACACTGGCCTATTTCTTGATGTGGCTGTTCGTAAAAGGCAACTAAGGGTGTTGGGATTGGGGCTTTTTGAGTGATTTTTGGCCGATGCGGTTGAAGACCACAAAGCTTTTACTTTACTATATTTTCCTCAGATAACCAAGCTAGAAGGGTTTGCAAGTATCGTACGAAGTGGCAATCGATATAGTCTCTACTAACCCCAATGCGAATTAACGACGTGAGTATATGTTATATTATCTACCTCACTCAGCCTCCAATAGTGGCTGAGGAATTTTATTAATACGAAGCTCTGGCTACTCCTTCTAGGAACTCATAGTCGTGAGTATATGTAAGTTGTATGATTTGCATATGGGAACAGCAAAGATATATGAACCAGTAAATCCCACTGTGTACTAAACTTTGAATTGATATTTACCCTTAGCTTGAGAAATACTTTTATACCGCGATGTAGGATTAGGAGAGGGACGCTGCTAGTGTGCGAGTGAATCCGCGGAATAGATATCACTACACATATATCAATTATATGTATATTTCGTTTTGTTTATGTAGGGGTACCGTACGTAGCGCTTACGCAGCTCTCGCTCGCCATGTTCAGATACCCTACGCTAACCGTTCCAAACACTTGTAACTATCGGATGTCGGTTACGTATCATTGAGTGTATTAAATGAAATAAGTTAGATATTTTAGTCGTAAATCGTGATTTTCATTTATCAGTCTCAACAGCAAGGACATTAGGAAAACTGAGTTATTCGGGGCTAGGCTAAAGACGTGATCAACCTTATATGTTTTCACTTCGAGCAGACTGACGTGACGCGATCGAGAGGGATGGCACTGTGTCACTGAGATCGGATGAGTTCGGATCAAAGAGAGATCAGGTACAAAATGAAAGCTTCTTCGAACAATATTATTAAATTACATTGTAAGTTTAAATTGTTGACCACGCCGCGCGACACATGCGCAACCGTTTGCATATAAAACAAAATAATTACTATTAATTAGTAAAATTTTAACTTACTCGGGTGGTATAGGCACTTTCTTCTGAGCTTTTGGTGCGACTGGTTTGAGTTCTCCTTCAAATAATTCAGCTAATTGTTCTATTACTCCGTTGCTAAATCCGGCTCCTCCATTTAACAGTTTTTCTACATTATCACCATTGCTGCTGAATAAAAACTATGTTATAGACAATGTTTTTTTTCAAAGTTCTAGCTATAAGTTTTCTTACACCAGAAACTGTAGCTTTCTCAAAGTAGACAATGGCAGATTAAAATGACATAAGGACAGAATAGGTAATCAAAAGAGTGAAACATATAATTCGACTGTGACACCATCTAAGCAATAAGACCGGCAATTCGGTATGCAAAGTTTTCTTTTGGTATTTATAAAATATTTTTATTCGATGGTAAACACGATATAAAAGACTAATTTGAATATATTCCATTTAAAATGAGTAATTGTAAAGTTATGATTTTTTAAAGATCGTTCAACTTTTGTACTTAATGACGTCATCGATCGATACAATCTCGTAGCGACATGCAAATGAAGCGAAATGTTTTATAAAAATGTTGCTGATTGCAAAACATATCACGAATTTGTGATGTCAAATGAAATTATTTCGATATTATACTAAACAAACCTATGATTTTCGATATTTTATTAATAAACTGCAAAAACGATTGTCTTTGAAACAAGGCTGAAGGTCAAAAACTGTTACAGTATTTTGTTAAAACAACGGTCATCTTAGCTTTGTTTGATTTAATTTCAAGAAAATATGTTTTGAAAACATAATATGATGCTGATTAGAAAACCATTTCGAGGGTTTTCTAATCAGCATCACTTTTGTAAAACTTTGCATACCGAATTGTACTTCTATTTAAGAATGTTTTTAACTGTGATGTACAATAAAAAGTTTTCTATTCTATTCTAATATATCATGTTGCCATAATTAATGTAATCTTACATCGTAACATTATCCTACCTTTGTTCATCGGTAGAGAACAATTCGGTGACGTTTTCTCCAGCTATACTCTCCTGTACTTCCTCCAGCAACGCCTGAGCGTTGTGCGCGCGTTCCTGCACCTCCATGTCCTCGCTGCACAACAACGGCTTCAGTCCGCCCAGGGCTTCTTCTAACAACTACAATAGATAATAGTATATAAGCTTAGATTAGTGCGATGAAAATAAATAAAAATCCTTTATTTACAAGAAACAAGAGTATATGCGGTGGTAGGTTTTTTTTATTACAAATGTTCTTCCTGTTCTGCCTTGCGGCGTGTAAATATTAAATATTGATGACAATAGGTCAATAAGAATACATTCAAATATTAATTTATTAATTCAGATATTACACTTTGTTATGAAGTCTTTAACAGAATATATACAGTTGTCAATCAAGTAATTAAATAAGACAGTTTTAAATTTATTAAATGTTAACTTTTTCATGTCGTCACTAATTGTATCAAACAATTTGATACACATGTCATAACTATTTCGCTGACAAATAGCCAGACATTTTGCAGCAGAATGCTCGTATTGTACATTATGATTACCCCGTTGCGGTCTGTTTTTTGGCGGTCTCAAGTTAAATAGATTCGGATTCTTGTAAGTGAATATTAAGAGCTCCAAAATGTATAGCGATGGAAAGGGTAATATTTTTAATTTTTTGAAAAGCGGCACACAGCTATCCAAAAAATCAGCACCGCATAGTATACGGATACAATTTTTCTGAAACTGAGGAAACATATCCGTGATAGCAGTTAAGGGCGGCACTCTCTGATATAACATACCTTATACGATAAATGACAAACAAGTATTTTTCTAGTTTTGTGCATATGTTGTCTACGTGATTCTTCCAATTACAAAAAGTGTCTAGAGTAAATCCTAAGAATTTTGTCGATTCAACTTCTCTTATAATTTTACCATCATAGGTTATTCTTAAATTAATCGGTTGTCTCTTATAAGTGAATGAGAGATTCATCGAAACGCCTCATCGTACTTGTACCCTCTCAGTAAGGAACTTAGGCTTGACACGACTTAGTCTAGATTTCATTACTTTTTAGAGATAAACTGGCAGCTCCATTGAGACTTGACTAGTGTTTTACAGAATGGTTTTGGTGGGATTTTACTTTTTTTTGTTGAAACCTGGGTATATTGGTATATTTCAATAGATTTGCTTATTTTTTATTTTAGTGTTATTTGTGTATAGATTACTGGATGGCAAATTCCTGCGTTTTGGGCTTATCCAAAACTTATAGGGGCCTGAAAATGCAGCAAAATGGTTCCAGTAAGTAAAAGATGGTACGGCAGTTTTGCTTGGCGCTCGTCTTGGCGAAGGGCACTGCCGTGCCCCTAAATATGTAAATGTTTCTTTTCTGTCTGATGATTGATGGTAGTACATTTTATAAAAAAAATTTCGGTTTCGAAGTCTTGGAGTTTATGAAATAAGTATTTGTAGTTTTTGGGAAAGAGGCAGTAATTATTTGGTTACAAATGTAGGAAGCATGTCTAGAAATTCTTTTCTAATGGCACGCCCCTTACTCCGTGCTTGATTAGCTCCAACAAGTAAGTGTGTGTATGCGCATGCAGAATATACCTCGTTAGCTGCACTACGGTCTCGCAGCTCGTACATTCGTAGCAGTCTCGCGGACAGTTTGAGCGCGGCGTGCACGCACACGGCGGCGGCGCGACCAAACGTATATGTGTGTGTGTAGTGTGTATATGGTACCTCGCTAGCTGCACTACGATCCCCGCGTAGCTCGTACATCCGTAGCAGTCGCGCGGATAGTTTGAGCGCGGCGTGGACGCACACGGCGGCGGCGCGCCCCCCGCCCCCCGCTCCGCCCGCGCACACCAGCAGCGGGGACACCGCCTCGCGCATCACGCACTCCTCTCTGTAAAGCACACACAAGGATTAGTACTGGACTAAGGTTAAGAGATTATGTTGCAAACGGACCGCGCTGGGAACATTTTGAAACTCATAGCTGTGAGTATATCGTGTAATAGTCGATACTAACTGGCAACACTCATCGAGCCGTACAGCACCTACACTCCCGCGCCGCGAACATTTTGAAATTTATAGCAAGATCATACAATAGTCGATACTAACTGGCAATACTCGGCGAGCACGTAGACGGCGCCGTACAGCGACTCCCGCGCCGCAATCATTTTAAAATTTATAGCAAGATCATACAATAGTCGATACTAACTGGCAATACTCGGCGAGCACGTAGACGGCGCCGTACAGCGACTCCCGCGCCGCAATCATTTTAAAATGTATAGCAAGATCATACAATAGTCGATACTAACTGGCAATACTCGGCGAGCACGTAGACGGCGCCGTACAGCGACTCCCGCGCCGCAATCATTTTAAAATTTATAGCAAGATCATACAATAGTCGATACTAACTGGCAATACTCGGCGAGCACGTAGACGGCGCCGTACAGCGACTCCCGCGCCGCAATCATTTTAAAATTTATAGCAAGATCATACAATAGTCGATACTAACTGGCAATACTCGGCGAGCACGTAGACGGCGCCGTACAGCGACTCCCGCGCCGCAATCATTTTAAAATGTATAGCAAGATCATACAATAGTCGGTACTAACTGGCAATACTCGGCGAGCACGTAGACGGCGCCGTACAGCGACTCCCGCGCCGCAATCATTTTAAAATGTATAGCAAGATCATACAATAGTCGGTACTAACTGGCAATACTCGGCGAGCACGTAGACGGCGCCGTACAGCGACTCCCGCGCCGCAATCATTTTAAAATGTATAGCAAGATCATACAATAGTCGATACTAACTGGCAATACTCGGCGAGCACGTAGACGGCGCCGTACAGCGACTCCCGCGCCGCAATCATTTTAAAATGTATAGCAAGATCATACAATAGTCGGTACTAACTGGCAATACTCGGCGAGCACGTAGACGGCGCCGTACAGCGACTCCCGCGCCGCAATCATTTTAAAATTAATAGCAAGATCATACAATAGTCGATACTAACTGGCAATACTCGGCGAGCAC